>SRMA01024274.1:0-146385 GCA_007224835.1 Danionella cerebrum
AAATAGATAACTTAAAAAAGTGAACTTGTGAAAATGCGGTGTTAAATGTGATGCAGTTGAAAATTTGGGTGCACCTAACTTTTGCGCTGGTGCACCCAAGAAAAAAATTTAGGCGCACCAGTGCAACCAGTGCAAAAAGTTAGTCTAGAGCCCTGATTTAGATACATTCAATGCTCCAATCCAGAGGAGAAAACATCACACCAAGTGTTTTACTCCCCTGGAGAAAGAAAAACTTTTCCAACTCTGCAAAGCATTTACTCTCCCATGTGATGGCTTTTGAGCGGGACAGGACACGGTTTAAAAAACAAAAAAGTAATTTTTTCCAGCTTATATGTCAACCACCCATATGCATGGAAAGGATGCTGGGAATTGACCAGGAACCTAATGACCTTCTTGTCTGTTAGAATAGTGTTTCCAAAACTTTTATCAACTCAATGGGCTTTAATTTAATTTATATGTAATGGTACAGCGGTTGTGCAGGGCCGACGCTGATTGTCCTTTCTCCCCAATGTCCTTTCCATTCAAAGAAAAAATTATCTTAAAAACAAGCAAAAAACATAAAAATGTGTTCAAAGCTAGTGCAAAAAAATACCAATCAGGAAAGTATGCTAACTAAAATACTACTAATCGGAACCTTTAGATAGTAAACATACATTTACATCTTTACACATTTAGCAGACACTTTTATCCAAAGTGACTTACATTTGAAAGAATGAACACATTTTTGTCAGTTCTAGCTTTTCCTGGGACTTGAACCCACAACCTTTGCATTGTTAGCACAGTGCTCTACCACCTAAGCCACAGGAAAGCCCTACAAACTGACCATGATTAATATAGCTGTGAAGCATGGTGGACATTCTTTGAAGATGTGGGGGTGCATTTAAAAAAAATAAGTTGGAGATTTTTTCAGGATTACTGGTGTTCTCTATGCTAAGAAATAAGCACAGATACTTATTACTCCATGCAATGAGCATTGGAAGTGGTGGAGGGCCCCACAAAGCCCTGATCTCAACATCAAGTGTATTTGGTATTATGTGAAGAGAGAGAAGGTTGTAAGAAAGCTACATCCATAGAAGATCTACGAGAAGAGTTCCATTAAAAACTGTGTGCAAGTGTTGTTTTAAAGGCAACGGGTGGTCAAATGTTGATTTGATTTTTATTTTTTTAATCATTGACCTACAAATTATGAAAGCATTCTTTGTAACAGAATTTTCTTGATCTATCCTCTTAACTTTGTATCTTGACATAACAAAAAATGAATAACAAAGATTTCTCTATAGCTTCTCCCAAAAAAAATCAAATATATAATCAGGGTGTAACATTTCCACATGGGGACTGTAAAACTCCCTTTCCAGTCACTTCATGTTAGCTTCACGTGGTAGGATGTCATTTGATTTATTTCCAAATTTCAGAATCTGAAAAGACAGACAAAGAAATCGCTTTATCTCCATCTCACAGACATCTGCTCTCCTAGAGCTTCAGAAGGGGTGCCTACACTGGATTAACTATGTTCTCTGAGATGACTTGTGTTCATTCATAACTTGCATCAGCTTTCGAGACAGATCTCCACGCAGCAGGAGTCCCGAGAGCACTAGGATCCCGTGAACACACATTATAAAGTGCTTACAGCTCTGAGAGCCAAGGGCGCACAGAGGAGCCAGACTGACCCAGAAACAGCCTTTCCTCACTGCGCTTGGAGGATTATATGTCATATTGATGGAGTCAAGGCATTTACTTTCAGTGTAGAACTGCACCGTATTTGAGATCCTTAATGAAAAAGAAGCAATTTTGAAGGAAAAACACATTATGTACACTGCTTGTACGAAATGGAACTATATAATCGTTGCGTACACGGGCAACAAAAACGGTGAGTAAACAAAGAATAAGTTCTGTAACACTAGATGCATCTTGTTGCATTTAAAATAAATTGAGTGCAATGTAATTTTAGATTAAATGAGATGTTACCTTCAGGCTGAGTGTCAACCCTCAGAGGTGCTGAACTCTCTCCAGGGCCATTTCGATTGTGTGCCACCACGCGGAAGGAGTACTTGCTGTCTGGCATGAGGTTCTGAATGGTCACCTGCATTTCGCCAGGCCGACTGGTGTTCACCACCCTCTCTCTTCAAAGAATCAGACAAAAGGAAACATTGTAAAGTTCCTTCAAAAAGATTAGTCCATCAATGTCTCTATAGTTTTAAAGTGAACTCTACCTGTTGGTTCCCTCTAGGCTGTAGTAGACCGAATATGAGACATCATCTCCATGCGGCTCCGCAGGAAGCCTCCAGGTCAGCTTGATGAAGCGCGTGGACACCAACGATGCCACCACATCCCTTGGTGCGGAGGGTGAAGGACCGGCACCACTTCTGGAGCCTGGGATTAGATGGTGAGTAGCAGCAAGGGTCAGTGAGGGAGGACAAGGGGAGGGAGGGGATACATCTTTAAAGGTGTTATTTGACTTTTGGAGCATTTGAGCCTGTCGGTGATGTCTAGGACACCAATATGAGCCTTTTGAACCCAAAATATGTTTCATTGTCTTTATGTGTTTTATTGTGAGTCAAATATTGGCTCCTGTGATTTAATTACATCATAGTTTTTATTTTTGCATCCTGTTCACCTTGGATATACAACATTCTAAGCTCAACACTGCTAAAATGTTCCACTTGCACTAAAACGTTTAGCCTGGATTATCTGAGTTTGCAGCAGTTCTTATTGACGGGAAACATTATTCACTTGTCATAGCCAAGGCCCCATTTTAAGCTATTTTAATCGGCATTAACACATTTTAAAGCGCAAAAGATCTGAAGTTAATCTCTTGTGTTAGTAATCTCTTGTACACTAAGCACTACATAGTTTTTTGTTCTTTTAAGTGAGAATAGTCACTGTTTTAGTTTCAAAAAACTTAAGTTTAGCTGGGAATCTTTTACTAAGTTGTGGTGAACTCAATCTTTCAGTCACGTGAATTGAAGAGTGCCACTAGGGGATGTTTTTTAGGACATACAAATTGCCTAATAAGGACATTCTGTACTTACAGCCTGTAGGTGTAGGAAGATCCTACTGAAACATTAAAAACAGTAAAGATAGAGACCAATAATGTTGGCCACTACGGCATGATCACATATTATTAAAACACGTATTATTAAAATACAACAAGAATACATTCATTTATAAACCAAAATATGAATACAATGATGAATCACATCTAAAGTTTTAGCCAGACTATCAATAGAATGCTGGAGATTACAATTAAACAGATTTCTTGACTACCAGCTATGCCATAATCTGTTCACCTGATTTTTAAATAAATATAATGAGATCCATGCCAGTGTGTTCCCTGCCATTTAATGGAGGGGTAGTTTAAATATGGTTTAAACTGATTTTAGCTTGTTTTGTTTATTACGAAGAATAAATAGAGGTTTTGTATGTTTATAAAACCACTTAAATGTTAGAGCCGGGAAAAACTACTCCAAAACACACTACAGAAACAACAAGCCTTCGGTAAATAACTCAGTAACTCAGTACAATACCTCCAATTTACTGCAGGAAAACCTAAATCCCATTTTTCATATGTTAAAAACACCCAGAACTGTGTTAAACTTGTGTTATACTATTCATGAATGTGTGATACGTTTTTTTTTTTTATACAAAAACGTGTTTCCTATGGCAAAAAAAGGAAAATTGCATACAATAAAAAATTTGACATTGAACATTGGACATTTTTTGTATGTTTTTTTTGACAATGCGTTCAGGGACTACATTTGGACAAACATTGGATATTCCTTTTTGGATGTTTAGTACGTTTATAGCTCTGGACAGCACATTATTCCTGCTTATTTTGTTCCTGACTGTATGATGGTCATTGTAAAATAAATTATAATAAAATAAATTATAATTTTTTACATCCTGTGTTACTTACACACTGTTAAGTATTCTGTGTTTACAGTATTTTACACACTAGCCAGAAATGATTACAACACCTTCTAAACTAGTGTAATGTTCTAAATAGATGATTACAGAACCAAAAACAATAGAAAAACCTGGATTTCCACAAGCAAGCACAATGCTAATGGCTAAACTGCTTCATTTCATCTTACAGAGTATAATGGACATGATGTTGGTGATGTGACACAGTTCATCCAGGACACATAAAGACTTCATCCACTAGCATTAAATAAAACACCCTCTCCACTATCGATCTGAGGGAACATGCTATTATTGTGCACAGGTCCAGAAGGGGGAAAAGACTTTCATTTATTGTGCGGTGACATCAAAAACTGGGTCGTTTCATTCATTCTCGATAAGGTTCACATAATTCATCAAGTCACATCATCAGACAGCTTTGACAGCTGAAATGTGGAGCAGCTTGAGATACATAATCACAAGCTAAAAACCACATAAATTCGTTCTCAAGAAGATGTTTTTATCAGTTTTGTTCATTTTATATATTTTTGTTTGTTGCCATCATCAGCCTGTTTTGCTGAGCTTTATGCTGACTTTTACACATTAACGGTGTTAAAGTTTACATCTCCAAACACAGACACACAGGGATCTTTATTTCAGACGAGACGCTTGGCCTGCAGCACTCCTGCTTTTCCAGGGGTCGATTTCTTCAAAGTAAACACATAATGAATATGAGAAGATGACGGATTAAAGGCCATCATCACTCCTGCAGAGATGAAGCCAGTCTTTTTCATGATGGAGAACTATGCGTCGTCTCATGAGACGTCTGTAAGATAAAAGCCCAAGCAGCAGGCCAGATCCCGGGCAACGCGGCAGGACGCACTGGATTATAAGACACCACATGATGCTGGCAGAGGACTTCCTGTGTGTTTGCTGGGCAGGCAGACACCCATCTGGTATTTCATTACCACGGGTTACATCCGAGCTTCTCTGCCCTGCTTGCGTGGCCCTGAGGTCACCAAACAAAGACCCCATTCGCTTCTGCACCTGCTGTACTATGTGAGCTCCTGGCTTTATGTCCAAACAAAGCCGATTAAGAATTTTGTACCACATAATTTAAAATCTATTCACCAAATAATCAATTAATTTTAAACATTCGACTTTTGTACTAAACACAATGTTTCACCTCTTAAATTGGCTGCAGATATGATTCATAAAAAGAAAGCTACAAACAAGCATCACATTATTCCAGCAAAATTATTCTGCAAGACCTTGCCGATTTATTTTTATATTCAGGAAAGTATTAATAGTAAAAATAATTTTGCTGCAAAATCTAATGAATGTGGCTCAGTTTGTCGTAAGTGTAGACTCTTGAGAGGATACGTGTTGACTTTCCCACCAGGCCATATGTGTTTCACTAAAGCTGCGCCCTCATTCAAATAATTCTACTTTGCTCTTAACCCTTTGAAGTCTCTGCACGCACCGGTGATTGTGCCAGTCACAGCGTTTGTTTTGAGTTAAGTAGGAATGACGCTACCCAGAAAGTGTTTCATTTTGATTTCAAATATAAGGTGCAGGTTTCAAAAAGGTTATTAGTTTTGATATTTTTGGTTTGAATAAACATTACAAGAGTTATGACATAATTTGAAAATGAACATTTTAATGATGTAATTCAAATTAAAATATTGGAAAATGTGCAATCATCTTTCAGTTTCATTTTACAGATACGAAATTGGTGCCATCAGTGCTATCTAGTGTTGAATAACCCTTGGAAGTACAATACCTGTGATGTGGCTTGCGTTTTTCAAAGTTCTAGCAAAAAAGCACAATGGCACAAAAAGTGCTTAGAACATTGTATAAGGTTCAAGAAAGGTTTGCCTGCTTTTGTATAGCATTTTCATATTGTTTTGACCTTTTCTTCCATTTATGGGAGATTATGAATTTTATTTTGTCTCAAAAAACTGATTTTTGTCATAAAACATAAAAACTGTATTTCCCTTTTTTAAATTATTGTTGCAGGAAAAAATACAAAGTGTAATAGTACAATTTCAGCTTTGTTTTGGAAGTATTGTGTAATGTAATGAAAAATATTTGGGGTTTGTACGAAATAATATCAATCAATGCCACAAAAACTGTTTTAAAGACAAATTAAAAAAGATAAACTCAAAAAGGGCCCAGACTTGTAATGGTTAGAGTAAAGTTTGTGTCCACAGGAATGATTTTTTTTTTCTTACGTGTTGGACTTGAGCTTTGTTCTCTCATCTGCACTTTGTTTTTAACAAACGTCTCTAGAGAAAGTGTTCTTTTATCAGACTATTTGGCTCTCCTTTCGCCTCCCAGGGACATCGGGATGTCCCAGCTGAACTTTATTGACTGATGAGCTTGAAAATGGACTGATTCTGTTTTGCTGCAGATGAACGCCTGCATTTTTCCATCTCTTTAGCACCTCAAATTCTTTGCATTGTGCTTGGTTTAATGGACTAATGGCGTTTTGGGAAAAAAACTTGATTGGAAAAAACTAGGACTGCATTGCATGTTCTTTTGTGTGTTTTTTTTTGTTGTTGTTTTTGGGGGGAAAATTAATAAAGAACTTTTCAAATGTGACAAACAAACACTTCAGATTTGGCACTAAATCAATAATTTGCTGCAGCGGTTTGCCAGACAACGAATATTGCGACTTGATATTCACACATTCGATTTCTGGATAATATTGTGCAGCTCCATCTTGTAGCCAGAAGTGTCTCATTTGCTCATTAGCAACATCAATAGTTTGGAAGAGGTTCTGCATATCCACAGATTATGCACATGAAGCAAAACAAAAGAGTGAATAACTTCTTAATAGCAAGTAGTACTTGCGTGTGGAGTGGGGTGAGGGGGAATGTTTGCCAGTTGTTGTCCGATAAATCCCATCGATACCCAGACTGGCTAAATCTTGTAAAACAGGAGATTGGGGATTCTGTCTGTGCTTGTTCTGCTGTTGGCTATGTCTGATACACAGACCTAGTTAAAGTGTCACATGAACAGACCAAAGGCCTTCTCTTGAGATGCACAATGTATATGTTACAGCTACATGGGCTGCACAGTAGAGACATGAATGGAAACACAGTTAAAATTGTTCTCAGGATCATCAGTTAAACTCATGTTCCACCTTCATCTTTAGGGGTTCTTATGGTAAAACTAGTATAACTGTATAAGCTTTGTTTATCAGAGTAGTTTTCAACCACCTGATCACAAGTGTATCTGTTTGTGGCATGCAGTAAAAGGGGCAGGGGTAGATTGAGCCATGCACGCCCATGGGAGCCACGCCCTCCATCGAGATAATTGCCCAACTCACACTTCCGGGTACAAGTACATCATATCTGATCTATCCGCCCTTGTGTAACGTGAGGCTCTGAAAATTACACGGATTAAGGGGAGGAGTCAACTGTAACTCAAAACAAACAGAAGACAATGTGACTCAAAAACACAAAAGGATTGGAGTTAGGGTTAGGTTTAAGTTTGGGGTTCAATGCTACTGCCTGATTTGGGTTGGGGTAGTGTAGGTGTGGGCGATATCTCGATATTTAAAATATATCGAGATATTTTTTAAACTCGCTATGAATTCTGGCATATCGTATATATCAATATAATGTCTATATTTAATTTTCGCCACTATGATTGTTTGCCTTCTCTGTGCTGTGCTCGTCCGCGCCTCCTTGCTTTTGTTTCCCCTCCCCTTGCCTGTCGTCTCAATCAACATGGCGGCGCCCGCAACCAGCCCGGAGGCTACAGAACTTGTAGCAAAAAAAAGAATTGCTGGCTCCATTATATGGAAATACTTTGGTTTTAAGTCGTCAGACGAACAACAGACAGATGTCTACTGGCGTGAAAGCCGAGAGTTGGTGCCAACCAAAGCTCCACTAATCTCCAAAAGTCTATAAAGCGGAGTGTAGAATATGAAAGACAGAGCGGAAGGTTTTGTAGCATCACAGAGTCTGCGGCATTTCACATAGCGGTGGACATGGCACCCATATCCGTCGTTGAACAACGTGGCTTTAAACGTATGCTAAAAACACTTGATCCCAGATACAGTTTACCGAGTCGGCATTACTTTTCGAGACAGGAACTCCCGCGACTGTACACTACAGAGAGAGCGCGGCTTGCTGCTGAATTGGAAAAGGTTACTTACAACAGAGGTCCTGCAAAGATGAGCTTGAGTTGAGTTGTTTTATTTTTGAATGAAAAGAAGGCAATGTGTATTATTTACAGTTAAATTATTATTTATGTTATCAGGGATTTTGTTTATATCCTAAATGTTACAGGAGCACTTTGTCCCTATGCACTGCCTGTTTTTTAGTTGTTTTATTTTTGAATGAAAAGAAGGCAATGTGTATTATTTTACAGTTAAATTATTATTTATGTTATCAGGGATTTTTTTTTATATCCTAAATGTTACAGAAGCACTTTGTCCCTTCTCACTGCCTGTTTTTTTTGTTGTTGTTTTATTCTTGAATGAAAAGGCAATATGTATTTCTTTATTGTTTAATAATATGTATGCAAGGATTCCTGAATGAAAATTCGCAGAAGCACTTTTTTTGGAAACACCTACCTCTGAGCTTCAATAAAAAACGACTTTGAAATTTGTAATATTTGTTTTTGTAGTAGGCTTTTTTGGGGGGGGTTATAAATCCTGTAAAGATATCGAGATATATATCGTATATCGAAATATAGCAAAATATATCGAGATATATTTTTGCTTCATATCGCCCAGCCCTAGGGTAGTGGCATTAAACCCATCAACAGTAGTGAAAAATGATTTAGGGGCGTGTCTGGCCTGGGCGTGCACGGCTCGTTCCACACCTGCCCTTTTTACTGCTTGCTGCAATCAGACCCCTCTCCCTGATAAAACTAGAGCTGAAGAGAGGTTTCATACCCTCTGAACTGATCTTTAGGGAAAAAAATGGTGAGGTATTTATTAATATTTAGATTTAGTATGTTGCACGTTAACATTGGTGGTCAGTAGTTTGCTTCATTTGGAGGGGTCATACGTTTTCCAGGTATAATGAGTGGTTATTCAAAATTGCTAAATGGATGTTCCTAGGATGCCTCTTCATTGTTTTTCATGAGGCGTCTCTTGCTTCAGTGTATTTTAATGCAAGAATGATGAGTAGTTTGCACAAAAATCTCTGCAATTAAAGTTTTGCTTGCGGTAATCGCAGCATGTGTACACCAGAGCATTGAGGCTACAAGCACAAATGCTGCTCACTAATGAGTATCCAAGCAAAAAATCCCCCCAGAAAAAATATCATAATGAGCAACTTTCACATACTGTTCTACACTTTCCCTGCCTGCAAAATAATAAACTCTGCAATCATCTCTAACAACAAGTGAAAATGTTTTCCCATTCACCATGTGCTGGTCCAGATGGCAGTGGGAGCTGAGGCTTAAAAAAGCCTCCAATCAGACCTGTCGAGCAGCTTTAACTAGAAAAAAGCAGAGCAGCTTGCCAAAATAAAGTGTTTACAGGTCATTTCATATAATTCCAACAGGAAAAAGCCCCAAGGAACAGTGGCTTCATCTAAAAAAGATTTTAAACAAACTGAGGCCAACCAGAGAATCACTGAATGATAAATCAAAGTTACAATGCTTCATAAAACAATAATAAAGCCACTCAAATATTTAAAGAAAGAGTTTTCTCTTGTCCGCAATAGGAACACAATAATGAATGAATGATTCATTGAATGGAAATCCAAGAAAGTGAAAACACATTCAGGATATTCACCATACTCCCGCACTCGCTACGACCAATAAACTCAAATATAGTTTATTTTATCCAGAATAAAATAAACCTTATGATGATTCTAGTTAAACATTAAATACTATAAAATGAATATATAACTACAAAAATATTAGAACGTATTTTAACACATACAATGCTTGGTAAAACTTTAATTAATATACCAAAGCATTTCTTTTATGAAAAAGAGAAACTTGCCTTTGAGGTATTATTCTTCAAAAATCATGGCTGGTATTTTAATGTGGCTGAATTATTTTGCAATAAAAGGTGACATGTTGGAATATATTTGAAGCCATCAATCGATTATTAGACTATTTTACCGTCTATTCCATCCACAGACTTTTTCAGAGAAGTTTTTCAAAACCAACAAATACATTTTTTTTACCAACTTTAAACAATTGCACACAAAAAGCACTTTGTATATTTGTGATCGGGAGAAAGCTCTTTATGCCTTGGTAAGCTCACTCCTGGGTTATTGGAATACAGTATACAAAATGCTTTTGCAAGGTCATTTACTGGGATTGGGAAATATGACCATATTACCCCAGTGTTGACAACCCTTAACTGGCTAATGTTGACTCAGGGTTCAATAATAAAAAAAAGTACAAATTTTATGAGCCATTAATTGCGCAAGCCTTGTTTTTACCCAACTACTGTATCCTCTACAACACACAAGGTCACTTTCGATCAGCGGACAATGCCTGTTCTAAACTCAAGTCGAGGTTTGATTCGGCGTCTGCGGTCACTATAAATCGGGGTTGAAATGTGCTATCGACAAAAATTTGTCTGGTATTTACAATTTTGTTCTATAGGTCTAACCTTATGACTTATTTGATTTCAAGGTCTTTTAATGTATTGTAATTATTTTGAGTTGTTTACATTGTTGCCATTGCTTTTCATTTACATTTGTGAAATGTTTCGTCATAACCAATTGTACTTACTTCATCATGAACAAAAGAATGTTAGTTTGCACAACTCTAGGCAAGTTTCCTCTTTCTAAAAACAAAAGTTTGCTTAAAAATCAATAAATAAATTGCATTTTACGTGTGACACATTAAAGGCAAGCACTTCTTCCACAAACAGTTTGCCAGATAATCTTAAACTACTGACTGTTTAATTCACTTTCTAGGACGTTTGAAGTAAAGCTTGTAGACACTTCAGAATTAAAAGCTATATTGATATTTTCTTAAGAGATGCTTCCATTCACTAAGGTTCATGAAGAAGTGCATGAGCATACCACACCAAATAAATAGATTCACTTGAACTTACCGTGATCAATTATGATGAGTTGGGCACCCCATTGCACATTGCCCACTTCGTTCTCGGCTAAACACTGGTAGAACCCTTCATCTGACTTAACCAGGCCCGAAACCTGGAGACTTTGCTCCTTCTATAAAAGCAATTAATCAATACGGTTCAAACACAGATAAGTGGTAGAAGATCATAATCACTTATGCATTACAAAGTAGTAACTTACAATGATCTTGAAATAGTCACTTGGAATGACAGCATCTCCATTCTTCACCCATTTGATGGTAGGAGCAGGTGAACCAGAGACCTCACAGTCGAAGATGACCTCTGTAGCTTCATGTGCATACACACCAATGGGTTTCTTGAGGAACTGTGGAGGAGCTGAGAAGAGAAGCAAAACATAAATCAAATATGAGACTAGGGAACAAAATATTCTCACTTTTGGGTGAAAAAACAGACAAAGGCAACATCTGTATGGCTAAAGAGCTTTAAGTGGGCCCCATTTGACCATTGAGGACACGTTAACAGGATGCTTCATGTTTCCCAGGCTGTCCTTAGTAAACTTCAGTTTTAGAGGAAAGATTTGAGAAACACACAAAAATTAAAAAAATAATAATTCTTGTAAGTAAGAAAAAGCTTCAACCAACTTACACCCGGCTAAAACAAGATCAAGACACTTTATTGTCTAAAGGTAACTTAAATCAGCTTAAAGCCATCTAAGAACCAACAACAAGCATAAAGAGGTGAGACTTCACAATGACGAGGTTAATCCAACTAATGATCAGCTTAAATTGTTAAAGTTATGAGAATAACACAAATTAATTCACATTCAACAGATAACTCACATCTTAAACCAGCTCATCACCAGTTACTGCTCATGACCTGTTACTAGCAAACTAGCAATGTTCAATTAAAATTGGTTTATGACCAGCTAAGGACCAATAAAAGCTCAAGACTAGTTAAGAAAATTAAGTAAAAAAGGTGTAAAATGTAAATAGCTCCCAAAGTGTTGGATTTACTGTACACAGTATTAAAAAGTACACGTTGACTGTGTAGATTATGAGGGTAAAACTATACGATTTTACATTTACACCCGAAAGTACAACATAAAAGTGTGCCAAAATAATAGGGAGAGCATTCCATTTTGTCTGGTGATGGAGAAGTGTAACACCCTGTGCCCTAAGTGTTATTTTTTAACATGATGATAACATGTTATCTTATACCATTTATATCTGTTTTGTAAAAAAGAAGACCCATTTAAAATGAACACTCATAACTGGTTTCTTGAATCATAAAAATGACCTTTATTAGGCATCACTTTCGAAACCTCTATGATTAACTCAGGCTTATTTGGACTCTTCTACCTCTAAAAATAGCTCTAAACTCCAGGATGTGGCTAAGAGAGTAGAGGAGAAGGCAAAAGCTCCAAAGCCTTGCCATTAGTAAATGAGGTTATTTGATCTTGGAGAAGACGAAGAGGACAGAGATCATCAATGAGAAAGCAGTGTGCAGCAGGATGATTCAGATCAGTCTGTGTGCTGTGCTCTAATTGGATAGTTCCCTCTCTTACAGGACAGGAATCACCACCACATGTGAATGATGCATTTAACTAGTATAAGTGAGGACCTGTGCATACATTAAGATCATTTGTAATGTAACAATGGTAATAGCAATGAAGAGAGCAACATTGGCCACAGTTTTTAAGTCAATTTAATTCAAAAACTGATGCCAATTTGACACCAGGGGCCTCCTGGGAAAGGTCAGAGGAAACTGATGACTATATTGAACATTGGAGACGGAGATCAAATGTTTAGGTAGTGGCAACTCCAGAGCTGGTTAAAAACTGTACTGCACCAGAATTTGCCTTTTTATACATTTTATTTCATAAAGGTTTTTTTTTTAAATAGTGTGGATTTTTCCATTTTGGAAATGCGTAGTTTTAGTTTAGTTGTTATTAGTTTTAGTTACAATTTGGGTTGTCAGGTGCAAGATTTAAAAATATCAGAAAGTATTGTGTTTACATTTTCAAACATTAATTCAGATATTTACCATAGCAGCACAAAAACATGCTGCAACAGTCTACACAAAAGATCTGCATTGTGTGACTAGTGCAGATTATATTCAAAGTTTATTACTATTAAAGACTACTTTATTACTAGTCAAATAATAGTTGTATATATCAGAATCAGAAGTAGCTTTATTGCCATGTGTGTGTGTGTGCACACACAAGGAATTCCTTTTGATACAAAGGAGCCGTCAGTGCAAACAACAAAACACAATACAAAAAGTTGTTGAATTACACAACTGGGAAAAAATGCATTGCACTTAACAGTGCTTACATTTTAATGCATTGTATTTACAGGGGTTGCATTTTTGTGTGCTGCATTTTAACATGTATGCATATTTAAGTAGAGAATATTACAATCAGAAACATTTCACCAACTTTTTCTTTGTTAAAAATTCCAACAATAACATTCGTCAGACAATTTTCGGTTGACTTTATTTCACTTTATAAATTCAGGTGATGCTAGCGGCTGTAAACGGCTTCATCAACAGGCCTGTGCAAAGCGGATATGTCCCAAGATGGACCAAGCGGTGAGTATTAAATACCAATTAAATACCAATTAAAACCGAACTTTACTTCTTCAATTGCCTATAGTAATATGTGATTTCTTTTTAACACTGTAACGTTAAAGGTGAAATAACGCAATGAATGTAACACATCACATCCAGTTTTCCTGTTGATAAAGCCATTGAATGGCTCACTGAATGTACCAGATAATATGGATGACTTAAATTGTATCCCTTTACTCAAGATTTACACTAATGGCTAATTTATGTTGCAACAGGCAGACAGTCAAACAGCCGCTTGTTTAATGTTATTCAACGAGTTTCTAGGATTTGATTCACATTAGGTTTAGCCAGTTTGAATGTTGCTTCACTCAACAGCCTTGCAATTAAAAAAAAAATAAACGAAAAAGAATGAAATTGAGTCTTTTTGACCCCCTCAGTAGCTTTCATCTGGTCACAGTGTAAGATCAATTCTCAGCAGACGGACAGATGGCCAGAGCTCATTACACACACAGATCTACATAAAGCACCAGTCCAGATTCAATGTGATTTCACACCTGTCTGAACCATCTCACATCCCTTTCATCAGCCTTAAAACCACCACTCATGTGCTATAGTAGAGATCACACCCATAATGTTCCAGTTTCAGCCTTTATATGGCAGTGGTTTATGTAGAAAACCGAAGAAAATGTCAACAAAAATGGCTTCCTCTGAACATTAACATCTGTAAGTGCTTTAAAAATGGCTTTGAATAATTCATTGTTTCTAGTTCTCCTAGCTTTTCGGTTATTAGATGCCAGGCATAACTGGCAGATCAGGTGACAACAGCTTGTAGTGCTGTCTCACAGAGCCAAGTACAGTTACAAGAGCTGAAATAACTGAATGTTGATTATGTTTGTATTCATTTTAACATCCTTCGACATTAAAAATGCAAAAGCTGTATCCAAAACAAAACAAGAGTGTTTCACTTCTTTTTAAAAAGAAAATTCCAGAGGTATCCGGATGGGTCTAATATTTCGAAATATATTTTATGCAGGTTTCTGCACACAACAGCAGCTGATATTCAAGGAACATAGTATTGATAAAACAAAGTTATCATTTTTAAACTATAAATGTCTTAAAAGATGAATGGAGTAATATTTGGCATCATCTGAAAGCTAAAAAACCCTCTGCGTCTAAACATATGCACCTATTCTATACTAAATTTGGCAAAAACTAACCTGAAATTCAGTTTTCATATTACAGTCATGCATCTTATTGAATATCTGCTCCGGCATAAACATACAGCTTATTTAGTTAGCATACAAGCTATATGCTAGATTAAAATAAGAGCTTTGCCATCAAAATTGTCCAATTTCAG
Source organism: Danionella cerebrum (assembly GCA_007224835.1). Lineage (NCBI taxonomy): Eukaryota > Metazoa > Chordata > Actinopteri > Cypriniformes > Danionidae > Danionella > Danionella cerebrum. The sequence continues at coordinate 14,856 of SRMA01024274.1, forward strand.
CTCTGTCCTATTTCATCCCATATAATACCTCTCATAACCATATAAAATGAAAATACTTTCAAATAAGCAACAAAATATGAATTCACAAATGAAAAAACTACTACTCACAGAGTTTTTAGGTCAGAGAAACGTACTTTTCTATTTCTATAAAAAAATTTTATAAAATATTTAAAGTAAGCTATTTCAAAAGGGTTACTGCAAAACAAGAATGAAATATAACATTCAATCAGCAACCTTTCATAGTTATTGTCTACCTCATAACACTACTAGTTTAGAAAATCACATGAAAATTCATTGTATTTTAAAATGTTATTTATTGCTGCTAATACAAAACCAACAAATACAACACAAAAATTAAAATAAAATTATAATAATAATAATAATAAATACAATAGCCCATTTCTCTCATAAAAAGCTGAGAATTTTTTTAAACTACACAATGCAAAAATTCTGTCCATAGGAAAAGTGATTTTAAAACTTCCGCTTGCCTACATTCATTGCTTTGATTTGTCAATCAGCAAAGAAAAAGTGGGTGAATGTAGCAGCTTGATTTTGATAACCACAGCAAAGGTTAGGTTCAGAAATGTAAAGACATGAAAATACATGTTTCCTGAAGTAAGGAACAGAGATGTATGTCAAATGACTCAACTATGGAACATATCTGTGGCCGAAAGGGAACCAGAGTATCTGACTTATTTGGAAATGGTGAAAACCTATTTGTTTGGTGAAAGTCACCAATCAGAGTGATTTCTGATTGGTTTATGATTGTATTGCCATGCTCTTGCTGTCACTTGTTATTTTCATGGGGATGAAAAATTCTTGTGAGGATAAGAAAAACGACAACAAACATAAAAACAGAAGGACATGGCTGTATAGCCTCTTTTCTAAATCTGAGCATTTCTTCACAGAATGACCCGACACACACTTGAGTGATTCCTCAGCAGTGTGGATTAATCTGACCTTTCAGCGTGAGCTCTGCCTGGGCTTCGATGGATCCGTTGACATTGTCGGCCATGCAGTTGTACACTCCGGCGTCTTCCTCAGTCAGGTTGAAGATCCTTAGACTCCCCCCGCCGAGCATCTCAAATCGCCCGCTGCTGTGCAAAGAAGATGAAAACATCTCAGTCAATATGCTCCCTGCAGAAAGCCAAATAAATCTTTAACCCCAAAATACCCTGGTCAACATTAACTTAAGAAAGTTACTCTTGCGGAAATCCCCATTCACCTTGACTCAAGAGGGAGTCTTTCTGACAATGGGGGGATGGGGGCATCAAGCAAACTGCTAAAGTTAAGAGAAAGCAGCAGAACCGTATATAGGATTTCTTTAAATATGACAGTAGGATGAACAAAGGCAACGGTGTTGTGCTGGAAACATTCCAGAACATATGCCGAACAGTTCTCAGAGGGAAACATCCCACAGATCTCGAAGTACATTTACAGAGCTTGGAATGGGGATGCTGAATACACTGCTAAGGAAGCTTCTTTTAGTAGTGGAATTTTACATTGAATCCTCTCTTCATAATTATCCTTCTTTAAATTAAGGATATCCACATTAGTAATTGGACAAATCATAAATTAAATTGAGACGCCTAAAGTATGATCGTGACTAGTAATAACATGCACGGAAGATATCTACAATGCTTATTTTACATGATGTACCGTATTTTTCGGCTCATAAGACGCACTTTTTCTTCCCCAAAACTGAGGGGAAAAAGTTGGTGCGTCTTATCGACCGAATGCAGAGTGCCGCGAAGTCCGGTCACGGCCGTGTGAGAGGTGTAAGAGCTCCGGTGCTAGGCCGAAGCCGCGGCCATATTTGTACACCCGGCACTGCGCGCTGACGTCATCACCCATCTCTGCCATAGTGCGGTCGTAACGAAAACGGGAAAAAACTACATTTCCCACAATGCCTTTGGCTTCCGCATCCATACTCACGAGCGAAACTACAGAGCTCAGCGCTGTTTCTCACACATTGAACTAGAGTTGTTCCGATTCCGATACCAGTATCGAAAATACCAAAACCATTTTTATAAACATAACGTAGTTATGCCCGCTAGCTTTGCTTATCGCTGCAAAGCGGAAATCATTTCTTCTTCGCTGGCGCTGGTCAGAATGTAAACACAGGAAGTTGTGTCGTGTTGCCACAAGCAACCAAGGAGAAGCACAAGCCGCGCCAGACGCAACAAATATCGGAGGCTTCATTAAAACAAAGAGACAAGTTTTCACAAGACATCCAACGAGCAATAATGATAACCGACAGGATTATCGAGTTTATTGTACTGGATGACCAGCCACTGTCAGTTGTCGAAAAGGACGTGCCAATGATTAGCTTCACTACTCACATCTGGAGCTGGACACAGTGATGCCGTCACCTTTAACTCTTCAAAGTGCAGTCCTGCAGACTAACGAGTTTCACGACTCGCACGCGCCCATAGCTGAATCAATCGAGGGTATGCTTGTGAAGTGGAATATTTCTGAATTCCGTGTTTGTTATTTTACGCGACAACGTAAACAACATGAAAAAAGCGGAAGTGATCCCCTCAGTTACAGTTCTAAAACGGCACCTTGTTCGGAAGAGCCAGGAGGACACTGGTATAAAAACAATGAAAAACACTCTTCTTGAGGCCGTCAAGAAATGATTCGCAACCATTGAGGAAGAGCCCTTGTATGAAGTTGCCACTCTCTTGTATCCACATTTCAAAGATAGGTATGTCTATTAATTTTATTTAATTTTATCAATTATTGTCATTGCCATATTAAAAAAGTTTGAGAACCACTGTATTATTACTAATGTGGGGGCAATCTTACTAGCTATTATTAGTAATGTAGTGACAATGTTACTAGCTATTATTAGTAATGTAGTGACAATGTTTCTGGCTATTATTAGTAATGTAGTGACAATGTTACTGGCTATTATTAGTAATGTAGTGACAATGTTACTGGCTATTATTACTAATGTAGTGACAATGTTACTGGCTATTATTAGTAATGTGTGACAATGTTACTGGCTATTATTAGTAATGTAGTGACAATGTTACTGGCTATTATTAGTAATGTAGTGACAATGTTACTGGCTATTATTAGTAATGTAGTGACAATGATACTGGCTATTATTAGTAATGTAGTGACAATGTTAATGGCTATTATTAGTAATGTAGTGACAATGTTACTGGCTATTATTAGTAATGTAGTGACAATGTTACTGGCTATTATTAGTAATGTAGTGACAATGTTACTGGCTATTATAGTAATGTAGTGACAATGTTACTGGCTATTATTAGTAATGTAGTGACAATGTTACTAGCTATTATTAGTAATGTAGTGACAATGTTACTAGCTATTATTAGTAATGTAGTGACAATGTTACTGGCTATTATTAGTAATGTAGTGACAATGTTACTGGCTTCTATTAGTAATGTAGTGACAATGTTACTGGCTATTATTAGTAATGTAGTGACAATGTTACTAGCTATTATTAGTAATGTAGTGACAATGTTACTAGCTATTATTAGTAATGTAGTGACAATGTTACTGGCTATTACGGTATTACTAATGTGGGGGCAATGTTGCACTGGAACAGTGATGGTGATAACGAATGGTGGACTTTAGAATGATGAGTGGGGGCAAAGAAAAACATTACAGCCTTTTTTGTTACTTTTACTGTTTACTGTCTATTCATGTTACATGTTTGGCTGTTAACTTTTACACAGTTAATATAAAATATTTTACAACAGTATTTGGTTCAGAATCTTTTTTTTCTAGATTTTCCTCTTTTAAAATTGGGTGCGTCTTATGTGCCGGTGCGTCTTATGAGCCGAAAAATACGGTAATTATTTTACGGCTTATTTTTACTGAGCAAAATATACTGAAGAATAATTTGTAGAGTTGTAAATATTATGCCATTTTTTGCATTTAAACTGTGATTGAAAATTCCACTCCCAACACATGCTACACACAGTACTCCACCCACAACAAACTGGATCTACTAATCACTGCGCTTATCATTTGAGAGTTGTTGCGAAAATTAGGTCAATAAGGACAATTGACAGTAGTCAGTAAGGACAATAAAACTGCATTTTTGATTTCTCCAAATCCATAATTGAGAAAGTGGATTTATTATAGTTGTTAGAGAGCACTAAAAATATAATTATTCCAAAATGGATGAATAGAAAAAGAATAACACTGAAAATAGATCGAGATTGAAAGGGAAAATGGAGACAGCCACATAATTCATATGTTCTACTAGCAGCTGAACGATTGTCTACATGAATCCTTCTAGAGTGCAGAGCAATGGAAATGTCCTGCCAGTGCCAACCCATAAACAGTCATCCATTACAATGCATGTCTCCTACATAGCGGTGGCAAAGTCATGAATTATGTACTTTCAAGTTATGACCCTCAGGTGGCGCTGTGAGTAAGTATGAATATGTTTCTGTTATTGTTTGGCCAATATTATTATACATTGTACATTGTAGTTTAGAGATGAACTGTCAACATAGCTTGTAAATGTAGGGCTGGCTAGACCTTGTATACATAGAACTGTGTACATAGTTTAAAAAGTCAAAAAAAGCTTCGCAATTTAACACAACATATGCCTCAAGACAAGGCTGACATGAGATAAAGTGGGCATTTTTAGAGATTTTTGCAAAATAACTGACTTCCTGTCAAATTTGGAAACACTATATTCTATATTATTTATTTTTAAGTCTCAGTACCCCAAACAAATGTGTCAAATTTAATTTGCGTATGACAAACGCATTAGGTGGCACTATAGAGCAATTTTTCCAATACTCACTTTTCGAGCCCAATCAGTGTGTGAAACGAGCACGTCTAGACCCTCAAAAATGCACCAAAAGCAGCAAAACAATAAGGTTCTATGCACTTTTGGTGCTCAAGCCCTAAAAATAAAAACAATTGTAAATGAATGCTGGTGCATAAATTATTATTTTTTTTATTTAAATAAAATGGAAACAAATATTTTGTATAAAAGACTGACAAAATGTATTTTTATTTCTTTCCCACAAGTAGAATGAAATTGTGCAAAATAAAAGACGATATACGTTAGTCGCATGTTTCAAAAGTGCACTGTGAGTTGGTCTGAGTTTATTTGTTGCATTTTGATGTAAATAAGTATTATCATATATCTGATATATAAATATGACTGCAGTCATCAACTATAATGAATTATTTGGGATAAGAAAATCTGATTTCAAAGGTGATCTCTGACTTCAACATTTTTCCTTCAGTGAATCCAGCTTGGCATTTCTCCTGCTGCGAATCTGATATTATCATACCAGCTCCCCATCTATGTCATGTCATGGCTCTGTTAGCACTACGAGAGACAGACACAGCTAGAGTCCGCAGAGCAGTTCATTGGGCTCCACAGTGAATAAAGGTGTTGACATAACAAAAACACCTTCTACCCACACACACATCGGGGGACTGAGAGGTTCTGCTTGTGAGGAAAGAGGGATGGATAGAGTCCATTCAATACTCCACGAAGAAAAAGGTCACGGACTAAGTATATAATCAAAGACGGGTTTCTACTTTTTCCATAACAACTGCATAGAGGTGTATTTAAAAAGGATTTCTATAATGGTCTATGAAAACTGGATCCTTGATTCATAAGGCAACTCTGGCTCAGTTTATTCACTTAATACATCAATGTTCTGCAGTGGTAACACACATCCAGAGCTAAAAACTCCTGCAGAGCAAGACAACAGCAGTAAACTTCAGGTGATTTGGTAAAAGTCAATGTCAGAAATACATTCGACTGTTTTAATGACAAAAACCACTGAACATGAAGCACAGGGTTGTTGTGTCCACAAAGTGAGGTTAAAATTGTTAAATGGAGGAAAAAACATTAAAAGTAAGAACTCAAAGTGTAAAATTTTCAAAAATCATTATCTTTAAATCCAAACCATCTTGATTCACACTCTATTGATAATCAATTTGACATGAAGAGAGTGAAAGCTATACACAGCAATAAATCTTGTTAATATGTGCCGAACAAGAGGCTTCAGGAATTATACCCCATTAACACTGATTAAAATTTCTGGCTACGGGCATCTCGCAATGATTCCACACATGCCTTATAGATTGGGAGAGAATAATCAAGCTCAGACTGAACATTAAATGGGATAATAGCCGAGAAGAGAAGAAAGCATCAGTGGCTCAATGGTTTGCATTACAAAGCAAAAATTTGTTTGTTTTTTTCAGATACAGAGGAAAAAGTGAGGGATTATTATCTACTCTGTAAAAAAAAGGGCTTATCAAAAATTGTTCTTTGAGAGCCTTTGGCCTGTAAGTTGTTCTAAACCTGATTCGCCAACACCTGCAACTCAAAACAAGCCAAGAGAACTCAACTCTGCAAGGCTGTGGCTCTACCTGCTGTAAATCCTCATAAAGTTAAGTTAGAACACTTCTTTCTCCACACAGAATAGAAACCAAGAACTGCCTACTGGCTACAGGTTAGCAAATAACTTTCTTTGTTCTACGATACTTGAGTGCGGTCATGAATTAAAGTCTAGATTATTCACAATGATATTGGATTATTTTATGCTTTGCATTAGGAAACATGTAGAACTCTCATTGTCAGAATCATAACATACTCGTCTATGCTTTACACCATCTGACCAAAAAAAAAAATGCATCTTGGTCTTTTCAGACTATAGGACGTGCTCCAGTGATCCTTGTTTATAACCTACTTATCTTCACCAAACCATTTCCTGACTTTCTTGTGATCATCCTTCTGGAGATGACAGTCCTAGAGAGACTACTTTTTGCTGTGTTCGGCACGTGTTCCAAGCATTGATGAGGTTGAGCACACACTCTTTCAGCCGCTGCTGTAAGGCTAGCAGAACTTAACTCTTAACACACTTAACACAAAGACAAGCTCTGGATATGATACTAAGCATGTGCACCTAACTTCTTTAATTTTCTTGTCAAATCACTGCATGGTCTTGGCAATCTTCTGCCTATATTCAGAAACTCAATGAGTTCTTTACCACAAAGTCACATGTTAAACTTCCCTTGACCAGTATGAGAGAGCGAGAGCAATAACACTGCTCTCCATTCAAACCAGAGACCTTGTAACAATAATGCATTGCATGTCACCAGAGAAGGAAAATGGCTAATTAAGCTAACTTTAACTTCCTCTCACACACTTATGTTGCTAGGGTTTTAGGGATGACACAATACTTGTTTTTCATACTGAGCAAAAACACACTCCTCGATTTGGTACGTGCATCATCTGAAATGCGTTCTTTTCAGTTTCGCATTTTAATAACTCCTGTATTAATATTAGTTTACTCATTTGAAAAGGTAGATGTCCGGGTGCACGACTCATGTATGTTTTCATGCCAAGAGTAGAAATTAGTCTTTGTTCACAAGCAGCTCCTTTGGCTAATGGAGTGATACTCGCAGCTCATTTATAACGGAATGAATTGCTGTAATTATTACCGTTACACCCCCTTCTGAATGAGGCAGTCAGAAATCAATCAAACATCTGCGCAGAATGTCTCTGTATTAATGCGATCAAGTGATTATAAATAACTTAAAATGTACTTCTGGTGACAACCGAACACGTTTTTGGTGACCATTGTTCTGTAATGCCATTTCCAAGTAAATTTTTTTTAAGTCTCAGACAAATTTGCTCTACATGGAAATGGGAACCTGTAGCTCATTCTGATTCGTTTGTGTACGGGGAGGAAATCAATAATGCAGGTAATTTCCTTAACCATTTTTTTACCTCCCAAAAAGGAATATAAGATAACAAAAACAAATGACTGTAAAAACTTCTGATGAGGGAACAACACTGAGGCATGGTTCAAAGGGTTAACATTAAAGGGTTAGTTTAATACCCATAGAAATGAAAGCTGTGATTAGAAACCCACTTATGAGCACATCTGCATACATGAAAGCCCTTTCAGTCCAGTGGGAGGAAGCAGTGGGAGGAAGCAGTAACATATTGCCCATTTTGGATTGGAATGCTGTTCCAAGAACAAGTGGATTCAAAAACAAGTCTTGAACAAAACTATGGTGAGCAGGAATGTGTGAATAGGGAGTTTATAAAAGATACTTAGAGGTTACCTCATTTTATTTATTGTGCATAACTTTCACTGGATGGCATTTCATACCTGTCCTCGATCAGCTGGTCCTTGTGCGACCAAGTGACATCAACTGTAGGAAACCCTGTCACCACACAGGGAAGAAGGATGCTCTCGCCAACTAATTTAGACAAGTGCTGAGGCTCCATGAGAAACTCTAAGGTTCTGTCCTCGCCAGATTCTGCAAGAACAAGCATTGATGATTGTTATTGTCTCACCCTTGACATGAGATTTAAGTTTATTTACTTTAGAAACAGTACTGTGCAAACGTTTCAGTGTGTCAATTAATCATTATTTTTTGTCAATGAACAAAATGCAGTGAATGTACAAAAGAGGAATCTAAACCAAATCAAACTTCACTGTTGCCTTCTGCCATAGCTAAAAATGTAAAATTCAAACAGTCCAGTGCACCTGCTGCCATTGTTCTGCACCACAGTTCCTATATTTTTGCATACTCCAGTTCCCACATTGGAGTTTAAGCTTTTTTGACTGCAACTCTTCAATGAGGATCAGTTCTGTCCAGACTTCTCTGGAGAGTATATTGGGTAATACAAGTCCCACTGGTTTCTGCATAATCAAACTAATTGCGCCAATGGAATACTTGCAATTTCCAAGGATAAGTAGTTTGCCATGTCTTGCATCTGGACGACCCCTACATCCATTATCCTCAACGTTCTTTGAGCTTATTTAAAAGGTCTTGAACAAAACACCTTAAAAGCCCAGAAACCTTTGAAATCTTTGTCTTGGAGAGATCTTGTTGATGCAGAACACACCTTGTGTCTTGTTGACAACACACCTGTTTCTTTACTCTCCCCTAGATTATGTGTAATATTATGGTTTGAAGACAGTAGGTAGTAACATCAAATATTGATTTTATCTAAACTTTGTTCTCTCAATGTGCATGTTGTGAATTCACAAAATAACAATATTTACACTTTTGAAAAAGGATTTTTCACACCTGCTTAAAATTGGGATTCATAAACACCTAAATGAATGCTCCATTTTAAAACATTTCCCTATAAATCATTGGTCAAGACTCTTCGGAAATATTTCCATTGACACATCTAAATTCCTTTCATGTATTTGTTAGTCAATAAAACCATAAAATTTTCAGGGCAGGTATAAACACTTTGCAAAGGAGTGTATGGTATTTACCAGGAAGAACATAAAGCTGGGCCTCATCGCTGGTTTTGGTGGGTCCAGCATTCTCAATAACACAACGGTAAAGACCGGCGTCTGTCTCACTGGCATTGCTAATGATCAGGGCACCGCTTGCCAGCATGAAGACCCTCTGGTCCAGCCCCAGCTCTGCTTTGTTTTGTTCCCAACGTATGAAGGAAACCAGGTCAGGATTCACCTCACAGCTGAACACATGACTGTCGCCGACTCGCACTGATGCAGACTCCGGCTGAGTGAGGTACCGTGGAATCCCTGAAATCAGAGCACAATGCATTACGACCTCAATAGGACGGTTTGGTTTATTATTTTTCACCAACAAAATGCTCTCTTTTATTACGAAAAGTTCCCATGAAAGAACAAATTGGGACCAACCCCAAAACTGTAAAATCGTATGAACATTAACCATCAAGCAACACCAGTGTGTTATGTTTTTATGGCATAACCTCATTCTGGCAAACGTAAAAGAAACATTAACTATCAAAGTGAAGGGCTTGCAGCAGACAGAGGAAACTCAGAGCACTGAAATGTTTGTGAAAGACTGTGGAGGGTTTTGTATGAAGCATTCCTCAAGATTTCCATGTTATTTCAGCACTGAAGTGATGCATTGGAGGGAGCTCAGTGGAGCAGTGAGTTCAGCAATTTACATTCACTTTGATGAGCAAAGCCTCAAGCATTGCCCCTGATGCAATTGACCCCACTTAATCACAATTCTTTCTCACTTCACTTGGATGCTCATTTAATACCTTTCTCTACGTCACGGATGGTCTGTGCAGTGTGATGGGAACAATGTGCAATCTTTAACCTTAGACAACAAGAAGAAGCAAAATCAGAATCAGCCTTTTCAAGGCTTCTGTTTGTTTGGAACAAAATCTTACATTGCCAGGAAGCCAGAAATCAAATGTAAATCTGAATAGCACATTTTATTTAGATTTATGGTAAAAAAAGAGGCTGAAGATTGTGCTGAACAGAATGAAACTGCATACTTCTTTAATCCCTGCTTTTGACAAACAAGACAAATCTGCTCCCTCCACCTGAGAGCTATAAGAAAAGGATTTTCTGAGCAGTTAATCTGGGGTGGGATGGGGAAGGGCATAAATATGGAAAACTCAAATTTTCTATTTGTACAATTTGGCATTTGTTTAAGTATCCCAGGAATTAAAATAACATACTCGCACAAAAAACTATTTTGAAAAATACTTACATTTTTAAAGGACTGTGGTATTAACTGTCTGTACTACCATGTGCTGGAAATTTATTTTAAAGTATAGGTATGTTCTTTGGTTTCAACATTTAACCAAATTAACATTAAACGTTTGAGTTTGAGGCAAAGTAGAAACTTAAAATAACAAAGAGAGGTCTTTAACTGAGCTGTTAAGGTAAAAATACAGTTTAAATTAGCATTGCGGCTAACGCTAAAAATAAAGATCTGGAACTCAATCTCTTCAAGGTGTAAATAGAGTGTTTTTGTAACAGAACTGAGGGAATTTTCACAGTCAGGCAGTGTTGTGTTTTAGACATGTCATGCTCTCACTCTCTGCTAATGTAAAAGTGCTAGCAGTGATGGATGCTATCAGTGTTACGTTTGGGGAAAACAATGAACAGCATTCATTCTCCACCACAGGCTCTGCTTTCTATCGGCAGACAGTACACTTCTGCAGAGTATGCTGCAGGCTTTTAATTACGAATGCAGGTTTTTAGAGAGGAGCAGTTTACAGACTTTTACATTTAGAAGAGAATTTTGAATAACAGTCTAAGAGCAAAACAAAGGAAAAACCATACATATGGACACTTCTTTCATACTAGACACACTAAATAACTGGTAATATATAAAAGAGGACATTTTAACTTGTTTTGACCTCGCTAGAAAACCATGGGCGGTAACAGGTCACCTATATAAACGAGGGCTACCAACAGAAAAAAAAAAATAGTTTGGCTATGCCATATCGGATTCCTTTTGCTAAAGCAGAATGACCAATAAAAAGGGCTCTTTTTTATTACGCGAGTTAGATGAAAAAGAGCCACTAGTGGCGGACATCTCACATTTTCATAGCTACTTTGCACAGGAAAGAAGAAGTGCAAGAGGAAGAAGAAAACAGAGAAGAAGTCAAAGAAAACATTGTTGGTGGTAGGGAGCTGTTTGACGAACATCTTAAATATTACGAGAGGATTTGTGGCACGATATTGCCTTAGATCACAAACGGCATCTTTTGGCAGGGAGCACCATTGCATCAATATTTCCATGAGCCAGAGGATGAGCACCCTGCTGAGGAGCGTGCAAATCTAAATTTGGACAGGTGTATCGAGGCTTGTTTATCAATGCTGCATTCATTTTCCCATTATTAATATGTAATGTAGTTCTCATATTTTAAATGAGAAGCTCCAGTAACCAATATTGTTTGAAGGATTTTTTTTTTGTTGAGTCTCTCCCTTTTTCTCTCTGTGTGTATCACACAAACTAACAAACTTTTTAACTAACTGATCACTTTATCCATTCTAAAATAAATGTAATAAAATAATTACATTTGACCAATCAATGTTCTGGTGTGGCTGAAAGGCTGGCAGCTAAAGAGAAATAATCGTACAACAAAAATACACCATAAAAATTGCAGCATGGCAAACAAAGCAACAAAGTTACTTTCAAAATCTTTCAATATGTATGGATGTGTCGCTTCTAATAACTTAAACACATTCCATTTAAAAAGTTGCAAAATAACTTGATGAAATAGTTGATAAAAGAGCATTTGATAAGGAAGATATGCCCCTGTCCAGTTGGTCAAATTGGTCAAGAGAAACTACACATATATACTATACGAGCAAAGAGAAATGTCTAGTTTTAAATGATGACAAAACTACTCGTCATTACACAGATTTTCTGATCAAACAAATACAATCTTGGCAAAAGTTGATTCAAAACTAATAATTCTCACCAATCCTAGATCTTTGAACTTTACAGTTCCACAAACATTAAAGCATTTCTCACTGGTTGTTTTGTTTATTTTTTTTATGATTGTACTTTGGCCTTGAATACAAAACACATTGCAGTCATCTTATATTTCAAAGTATGTGAAAAACAAAGCTTTGAAAAACATCTTTTTGAAGATTTTGTTTGGATCATGATTAAAGTGTGGTGGTTGATTACACTTGATTGTAAATAGCTTTAGATTAGGTTTGTACATTCATTGCAGATAGCATTTTCTCATGTATCTACTCTAGCTATAAAAATAAATCCAGAAAAATTCTCAAGCGGGAATCTCAACACAAAAATGGAACCAACCATTAATGCAAACCCCAAACTAGCATCCAACCACAACGACAAATCACTCTGATTTAAAGTGTTCTTTTCAACAGGTTTAGCAATGTAAATAATCATAATTTAGTGTACAGTTCAGCCAATGTGTCTTGGAGGCAGCGTGAACACTCCCCGCTGTCATACTCTTCCTCATATTTGGCCTTTCCAACAAACAAGTCCAAAAGCAACATTTGCAGAGTGATTCATTTCTCTGGTAAAAATGCTTCATGAGAACCAGCACTTCGCTAAACACAGCTCACATAAACACACTGGGGTTACAACACTCCAGAGTCACAGACACACAATCAGGGTGGCAGGGCACAGACATCAATCTCAGTATACAAGAACATGTTACAAACTGGAGATTTGAATCGACGAACCCATTAAAGTTTATTAGCCAGACTGTTGTGTGATTTCACTGGAGAGGACAGGCCACTCAATGGTCAGATTGTTAGCTTGGCCACTGTTTGTCCAGTGTTTAACAGCACTGCACCAAATCACTAATTTAACAAGCCTGCACAGCAGGAACAGAAAATCAATTGGGTAATGAGAACTTCCAAACAAAACTATGTCTGCAAACACAATGGGCAAGAGTGTCCAAAAAAGGAAGAAACCCCATTTAATTATTTTGGGGTGCACTGGCCCTTGCTAGAAAATATTCTTGTGACAAAACCCCTTTCACTACATTTGACTTCCATTTAAATTCACATGAAAGTCCCAGACTGTGAATGGAACTTATGAGCTATAGAGAGCTGAAGTAGTGGAATAACCCTTTTGAAAAAAATACAAGAAGGTAAACTTTTAAAAATGTAGCGTCGCAACAACCCTAGTAGTGTAGATATGTTGCAATCTCGGAATCGTCAATTTTTGTTATATAAAAATTATATTAAAGATATCCATGTCTCTTCATTTTGACGATCTTTTGTGTTGAACATTATTTAAGACAATTTTATTGTCTGTTCCGTTTGAATATGTGAAAATCTAGGAAATTCCTATATGTTATTTACTATTTCTGACTTCTTGCTTTAAAATAAATTTCAGTATTTCATTTGTACTAATCCGTTTCCTAATTCTCACTTTTTTTTTTACAATGGGAAGAAGCATTTATTATTAATGACCTACTAAATTCAACCATTCACTATCAATCTTATACATTTGTGTATTGCGGGTCGTCGTGGACAAGATGATAATGTTTCCTCATGCTCCTTTTTTACCTAGCCAAATCCACGCCCCCTCTACTCAGGACCCCCAGGCTCATGGTCCTGTAAAGAAATATTTTTTATGCATTTAATAGTGTCCAAAACATTTCAGCCAGTTTTCTGAAAAGTCCCAACTGCAGTACTCTAAATCAATCAGACATGGATCATACAATTAAAGACCATTTTTATATAAAGTTATTGCCATGGACAAACCAAACCCAATTCCAAAATTCCAAAACATAACCTTTAAACCTGTCTCTAATACAAAAATTAATATTGGGTGCATATGAATATGTTTAAATGGCTCCATCTTATTGTGGGCTTGAATCAGATTCTAAACACTATTAGACATAATGTGGGACCCTCAAACCCACAGCCCATAATGTGGCCTCCGAAGCCTCAATAACTGGGCCCAAAACCCTTATTTATTTCTATCCAACTAAAAGAGGAATTTGACTGGGTGTAAGCTCCCCTCTACCCTGCTGGGCTGACTCTCGTTCACTGTTCATTCAACTCTCTGGATATCTTTTATTGGGTCTTAGAGCAGGCAAGCAGCTCTTTAAAAGCTCCAGAAATTTACAGGCTCATAGACAAATAGCTCCCTCCTTTTTGCAATAAGGGTTTCGACCTATAGAGAACGAGTTGCAGCAAGCAGGATTTAGCGATGCTGTTAAAGCTGGGTAAGAGGAGATAAATCTGGGACTGGTATGAAAACAAAGAGCGCGACCTCACAGCAGCAGGCGCTTGAGCGGCAGTAAACACAAAGATTGTAGCTCAAACCCTAGACAAACAATCCATCTTATAGAAAGAAAATACAGGCTTACCGGACATTGCCCTTCATTAAAAATGCTGAATATTAACAAGAAATTACTTCATAATGTTTTGTTATCATCTTGCAAATGCAGATCAGATCATTTTGCATTTAGAATGAACTTGTTCAACTTTCACTTAATTCAAAATACCAAACTGAATAATTTATGCTGGATTCTGGTCTACAGGTTCCTCCCATTTCAGCATTTTCCAAATATTCGCTGGTGGAATCATGTCCGGTAAACATTAGGCCATAAAGGCCAGTAAAATATGTTTTTTTGTTGTGACATGGAGAAGATGGAATTGTGTAAAAAGGTGCAAGGGATGCAGTACTTTGCACCTTTAAATCCAGCCCGAAGTGCCATTAGGTGATGGCACTAGTTGGTAATTTATCCAGATCAATAACATGATTTTATCCAGAGTTCCTTACATGAATGGTAAAGCAGAGGCTAATGCATCATTTATACCTCATTTAAGTAACAGCCTGATTTGGCTTAGTATGGCTTAGCTCTACTTGTCATTGTTCACTTTTGTGATCTTACAGGTGCCACTCTGAGTGGGCTTTTTTAACACATGAAAATACTCCCGGCTCTTTAGAAAAAACGAAAATGGGTTTTCCTGTGTTTTGGAGGTGGAGTTTATCATTGTTATCACAATCTGCCCTTGCCAACACTGCTTTGTTTACAAAGGCCAAGTGTAATGGCAGATTAACTGAGGACTGTGTTGTGGTTTCTCTGCTGTCGTGACTTACAGCATGTACAGGTTACATGCATATGTATCTTGATGGATCAACAAATAGAGGTACATGTGTTTTGCAAACTCAATGCTGAATACTGTTTTAAAAATACAAATGGACTTTCACTTGTTGGTTTGTTAAAGCCTTTAGAGTGTTTCAGGAGTTTTTGAGATTTCATATATGTGCAGTGAAAAAACTGATTAGATATCCTAGAGCATCCCGCTTTGTTTAAAAGCAGTCACACAAACAGATGAAAACACTTAAATCGAGGGACATGGTTGGGCAAAAATGGTTGATTGTATACCAAAAAGCATGCCTGCATAAATCAACTAATATTTAAACAGAGCTTAGTGCAATAACAACATGGCTGTTGTCTAGAGTAGAACGTTACTTGAGCACTAGTCATCTGTCCTTTCCTCCTGTAAATATGTTGTCTAAGAAGGACCTAAGGAGACAACTGCCAGCCATAACATGACCCAGTTGTGGGGGGGGGGGTGCCTCTACCAGCTTCTAAATTTTACATGAGTTTTACAAGCAGCGATTAATATTTCATATCTTTCTGCAAGATCTTCTAACATGGGTTTACATAGAGTTCACAAAGCTCCTAAAATTCCAGAAAAGTTTCAGAGTGACATATCGGATTCAGTTTTTGCAGCGACCAATGAAAGCTGGCTTTTTTGATGACCTGAAGAGGAAGTAAAAGAGCCGCTCGTGGGGCTCATCTCACATTTTCATAACGACTTTGAAGAGAAAACAGGAAAGAAATGGCTCACTACAAATCCTCTTTTTTCTCCACGTTTTTGACAAACAGCTCCTTATGATCAGCCACCGACAGTAAAAAAAAACGTTCGGCATTCATGATATTTTGCCTCTGTTGGCATCTTTTTCTTGCCCTTCCTCTTTCCGGTATCCCTGTTTGGCACAGTGAGCACAACCGCCATCGTCAGGCAGGGAGCGTCATTGCATCAATATTTCCTTGACGCAGACTAAAAGCACCCTGCTAAGAAGCAATCGGGAGATTCCTGCGAATCCCAATTCGGGTCGAAGTAAACAGGCCTTTGGTGCAAGCCAGCCCTTCTGCTGCGCTCTGCCCCACATTCCTCGCCTGTTACAGCCTTTGTGCTTCCACGCTCTCCATCACGTGTTCACTGTATTGTAAAACTCAGCACTTTATCTTTAGCTCCAGTGTTTAAAAAGTAATAACATACAGGAGTAATATTTGTTGTTCTAACTACCAATCATTGCAGGTTGCGTCAAGAAAACGTGGAGTTTTGTACGAACGATGTTTAAAACGTTTTAAAATGTTTTTTACAAAGTTGTTTAAAAATCTGGTAAATATAAACGTGTATTAAAAGATAACTAAAGTGTTTTTTTTTCCTTGGATGCTAGTCTTATAGAGATGGTGCCCCTCTAATTCAATGGTAGGAGAAACACTTGGATTGCACTTGGATGGAATCAATTGACTCTTGAGGCTACTGTCCACTGAATTCCACAATTCCGTGACGTTTTTAAATCAAATCACTAATACTACAAGGAAAAAGTCTAGCATTCAAGCCCTTCAAAACAAACATGACAAACACTAGGTTTGGTCCCATAGATGGCCCAGTAATTTATACATTATTTGTACTAATACACAATATCTAAGTTCAAAGTATCTGTGCTCAACACATTTACAGTAAAATAAGGGAACAGTTATATGTGTGAAATGACGGTAAATGTAGAGATGAGCATCAGTATAAGTGCTAGCATTCTCATCTGAATGGCTTTCCCAGAAGCAGACGGCTGCTGACGGACACATACATTAGCGAACGGACTGCGGTATCCCATGAGGCCGTCTCATCGGAAGCCTAACACAATTAAATTTCTCTGATACATTAGTGCTGTATCCATGAGAGGCATTCTACTGTAACATCTGCAATCTAAAACCACCATTAAACAACAGGTTAATACTGAGGTCAGATAACATTTACAGATTAATAAAAATAAAAAAGCAAACCAACAATGAATCTAGTGCAAAATGAATAAACAACGAATAAAATTACAGGAGAATGACTATAAACATGGACCGGTTGCATTATTACCAGAACACACAAGGGATTCTCTTGGATGCATGTCATCTCATGGACGACTGCAGCGTTGACTTCTACAATCTTAAATTGAAAAAAAAAAAGGTCATAAAACGCAAACAGGATCAGCCTGACAACCAAAAAACTCTTGCAGCCAATCAGCAGTAAGGTGCATGTGCTTTCATGATGTGAAGAGAGCATTAACAGAATGTGGTGTTATAAATATTTGAGGCTTTTTGATTTAGAACAATGTTGTAAATGTATATTTACCATCCTTTATAGATATTAATATAAATTTGCCTCATAATAATGAGGCATGTGTTATTTATTTAAGCGCATGGGAAAATGAGATTTATTTAGAGACAGGTTAAAAAGTCCCTAAGTATTAGTGAATTCTTATCAGTTTTACAAGAAATCCTTCTTCTGCTCCACCTCCTTATAAACTAATGTTGGTGTTCACAGGCTGTGGACTTTCTACTGGAGCAAACAGAATTAAACCAAAGACAGAAAGAAGTGAATCATAGAAATTAATTGGAGATGTTGGTTTACCATTAATTCTCATCATCTAATCATTAAGACTTATCATTAATCAAATTTGTATCTATTTACAGATTGTAAACATAAACATATTTCAGCAAAGGCAAAGGTGTAAACTGAATGGGTAATTCAGTTAAAACAAATCTCAACATACTTGATCTGGATGGTAAATAGACTGAGTGAGCAAACACACAACTTACAAAGTAGACGGTTTCTCTGTTTTGTATTGGTGTTTAAAAAAAAACAATACAAGTTTAAACTTGCAAACCCACAAAGATAAATAGATCCTAGGTTGCAAATAAAAAAAAAAAAAAAAACAATGAAGCTATAACAAAGACAAAAATCATCTCTTGGCAGGCTTGACCAATCCTGCTGAGGAGGCGGGCCACTGTTTGATCTTGAATTTACATACAGATGAGCCACTGAGGCTGTGCACAAGTGCTTTATGCCCTCAAGACGTGTCAAATAGCAGCCATACAGACAGACACTAATAATTACTGCTGGTGGAACCCTTTATTATTTATCATGTGCCATGGCAGTAAGAAGTAGGGGTGTGTTATTTGTGTTCCCAGACCTTTTTAACTGTTGTATTCTTTTGTTCACGAGGTTGTTTCCTTAAATGAAGAGCAACCAGGTTCGGGTTTGAATAGCATAGACTAGTTTGGATAGCATAAAAAATGTAAAACAATCTAAAATTTTTATTACATATGACTGGGATTGAAAAATTCACAAAACTCACAGGGCTCTCGATGATGGAAAAAAACATCTTCTTTCACTATTTACAAGTGTTTTGGCACTGAAATTTTAGTGTCCCAAAAACGGCAGAAGAATGCGAGGAGGAAAAAAAGACGCACTTGCGTGAATGCGGAATAATAATCACGGACAGAACACGGTAAAAAACAGTTAAATCTAACACTAATAAACCTATTACTACTACTAAGACAATGCTTATATTATTATATACAGTATAAATATTATATTTACAGTGAAATCTCCGCTAAACTGTTGCTAAAGTGCTTTTCCCTCACAGGGAATCAATCACTCGTCTGTCACTGATCTCCTGCGCTCCTCGCGAAAGGTCTGCTTCTCTCTGTTTGTTGCTGACGACAGCTTCACTTTTAAAGGGTTCACTTCTGTTGCAGACCCGGAAAAAACGTGCTCTTTGGACTTCCGTGTTATTCCGTGAAACACAGAAAATGATAATCTATTAATGGTGTTCCCGCTCCTGCACGCTCACTTTGAATTTTATTCCTGTCCCATCCCGATCACGAGATTAATAACACAAGTTTATCCCATCCCACAGGAACCCCAAGGGAATCACGAGAATATCGTTCAGCTCTACTCTGAAGTGCTCGTTCCTAATCTTGTCCATCCTTGTCACTCCTAAACTGAACCTCAACATCCTCATCTCCACTACTTCCATCTCTGCCTCTTGTCTCGTCCTCACTGCCACAGTCTCCAACCCATACATCATAGCTGGTCTCACTACTGTTCTGTACACCTTTCCTTTGATTCTTGCTGACACTCTTCTGTCACACAACACCCCTGACACTTTTCTCCATCCACTCCAACCTACCTGCACTCGCCTCTTCACCTCTTTTCCACACTCCCCATCGCACTGGACTGTTGACCCTAAATCCCTAAACTCCTGCACCTTCACCAACACTTTTGTTTTGGAGGTGTACAAAAACAAATCCTCTACATTAAAAAAATAAAAATAACTGTCCACATGAAACACAAACACCCCCTAAAAAACTGTACAGACTATACCAAAAAAACAGGTGGCAGTTGATTACAACGCTGAAGTCATATCAGCCAATCACAGGCAACCAAACAGCTTGGTGACTCTATTCAGTGATCATATGCCCACAATCCTATACATGCTGTAAGCCATAATAACACAGTGAACAGCAACATAGTCCTCGGTTCATGGAAATTCTTCAATGTTTTTATGTTAAATTCCATGAATACACAAAAAAAATCATGACTCCTTTTAGAACATCACGGAAACACTCCAGCAAAAAAAAAAAAGGCTGGTACTGTGCAAACTTGGGTATGTTTACGAACAATCGCAAAATGTAACTTAATACCCAACAATTTACTGGTCTATCACCATTTTTTAAGAACAGGTTCAATTTTAGGAGCATTCAAAATGTGTTAAGTCAAAATCATCATACAATTAATTATTGTTTGTGTCCAAACAGACACGAACAATGCCAATGATTTATCACAATATTATACTATTTATTACATTGTGACACAAACAAGTGGACCTTTTACATTTTTATTTTTATGATGGAGGTTAAAAAGCCCCTAAAAAGCATGGAAAAGAAAGGTTTATATTTAAAACTTAACAGAACTATAAGTTTGATTTCGTTCCCTGATCTAAAGCTGCTCTAGTGAGGAAGTTACAGTCACCACGAGGATTCCATCTAGCCTAAAGAAAAAGATTGAGAATAAACGCCATTGTGGTAAGACTGTCAGAAAGCTTCAGAAGGCCAAAGAAAAGAGGGAAGGATGAGAAGCCAGAGGTGACAGACGCTGTGGTGTGATGGCCAGCAGCTCAGGCCCCCTCCAGCTCGCTTTTGATTCTTCACGTTTTCAGCTAAGAATAATAAGCCTCTTTAGTCCAGACACCTGCAAAACCAAGGGTGTGAGAGTTTCTAAAAGCCAAGACCAGTGTGAAAGCTGTTCTTTCCTTTACCCTTGGGCCAAAAGATGGCGTCTCTTCGAATGCTATTATCACAAGCATAATGATAGATATGCATTTAATTCAGGACTTAAATAAAGACACTTGGCATTTGAGGCTATAGCCCCAGGAAATAAAGATCATAAATTAAGATTTGAGTCTGATCTCAGTTGGCCTCTGCTATTTGCATAAAAAAAGAATTGGCTTTCTCTGATTCATGTCCTCATGGAAATTAATAAAATAAAAACATACAATAATAACTTTTGAAAATTCAAAGTAACATAAATAAATGTTATTCAAGCAGTATTTGGAATTTAGTTTACTTTCACAAACGAAACAGATTACTGGAAAAAATAATCTATTTTAGCCATTATGTTTTATGTGAATGATATACGAGTCATTTCATATTCAAATTTTCCACAGTCTTTACACTCTGTTAAGATCTTTGAATACCTAATGTGTATGAAATCTACTATATAAATAAACTTGCCTTGCCATTACCAAAAAAAAGAGGGAAAAAAAATGTATTTAGGTTTGTCAGATTTCTCACAGGCAGTAACGTCACAGCCCAAACAACAGGAAAGTTAAGCAGATTTTTAAGAAGCTGTTGGATGCAATCATTTCTTTACCATTGCTTTAAATGCAGTACTGGTTTAGTATTAGAAGTGTTAAAAGAACCTATCTGGGAAAATAAATCTTAATTGCCATATTTTTAAGGGGCTTTTCCACCACAATCTACACCCATTAGCGTTTTTTATTTCTGGACCCATTTGGAGAAAGTTTCAAGGTAAAGTAAAGTCTAAGGTAATTCAACATCCTGTTGATTGTCAACATGTCAGTTGTTGAGAGAAACCCAGTACAACCGTCTGTCTTTTAAACTGAGCATTTCTTTTGAGGTATTTAAACCATAACATACAAAGTATCCTTCAACAATCTCTATTGTTCTGTGTTGTAGTCAATCATTCGTTCGTTTTTTATGGTGGGGTTCTGCTTTTCTGTCACAATTACTAAGATATCACCAAGCAGAACTAGAGGGACACATCTTCAGTATAACCAGCCCATTCTGAATGGTGGAAAGACATACCAAGCCAGGTCATACCATTACAAAATCCGGGTGGAAAAGCAGCATCTGATATTCAAAATATTAATCATAACTCAATTCTGGAAGCAAGGTTTAAGATGGAAAAAAAATGTTGCTTTATTTAGCTTTAAAACACTGAAGATGCTAACAGCTAACAAAACTGAGTGAAGGAGAGTTCAAAGCAGGAAAGAGAAAGAACATCTCCAGTCATCTCTTTTAAAGACCCAACACATCTCTAGTTGTGACGTGGCTTCCTATTCTCACTCCACTCTCCACTCTACAGAACATTATTAAAAATATATATATTTTTATTACACTAATTAGCTAATCTTCCATCAGAACTGCTGAGACACACCAAACCAGAGTTTGGGCTATATACATTAGGGTTTAATGCCTGTATAAAAAATAACCCAAAAGTATATTTTCATATCTTAAATTCTCCAACAGCATTATAAAGTTACCTTTTCTCATTGAGTAAAAAGCTATCCCACACTTTTCAAACAGAAGATGTTTGTACTGAACCTATTCATCTGTTTTAATCGAGAACCCATATACTTGACAGTGTATGCGCCAGGCGGCACGGTTGATTTGAGAGTGTGAGACGGGTCGTGATAAAGCCTCTCTCAGCTCCAATGCTGTTTGGCTTCACTGATGCATTTGAAACTGCTGCTGTTGCTTGGAATCTGAGTGGTCTGAACAGGTTTCTCCAGTGAGGTGTGAAGCTGCAGCTGCAGGGGCCTCTCACACCAATGCCAAATACAAACCAACAGCCAAATAACCAGGGATGTCATCCAATACTTCTCGAGTGCACACTCAATAGTGTACACACACATCAGTGTTGTCAAGTAATAAAGCTGATGAATTCAACCAATTCCTGATCACACTGGATTAGTATTATCAAGGTATTCTGGGCTGTTTGTAGTAATGAGGTAATCAGTGATATTAAACCCATGAGAATCAACCATATCAGTCAATTGGAATTTAAAACTCTGTTATGCTGTTAGAAATACAAAGCATTCAGATCTCCTTAGATTGAAGCCATTTACTAAAATCATTTAAGTTACTTTTTCCCTCATTATTGTACACACAACACCCCATATTAACAGAAAACCATAGAAGTGTTTACATTTATGGAGGTTTGTTAAAAAAAAAGAAAAAAAATGTGCAAGGCCTTTGCTGTGACGCTCATAAATTTACAAGAGCTGACCACTTATAAACCCAAGAGCTGACCATTTATTCTGATCACCTTGACTGATTGGACTTGATTAAGAAAGCCACACAGCTGTTTATATAAGACCTTACAATGCATGTCAGAGCAAATGACAAGAGGTCCAAAGAATTGCCTGAAGAGTTTAGAGACAGAATTCGTAAGGCTCTGCTGCACTCAGGGTTTCTAGGAGCACAGTCGCCTCCGTAATTCTTAAGTGGAAAAGATGTTTGGGATGAACAGAACCTTTACTAGAGCTGTCCGTACAGCCAAACTGAGCCATTGCCGGAGAAGAGCCTTGGTAAGAGAGGTAAAAAAGCACCCAAATATTACTCTGACTGAGTTCCAGAGATGGAGTCAGGGGAACGTTGTAGAAAGACACCCATCTCAGCAGTCCTCCGATATAAGTGGCCTCTCCTCAGAGCAAGATGGAGAATTATTATTATTAAATTATTATTTTTTTGATTGAATCCAAGATGATGTGAATTAACATTCTCTGATCTGATGGCACCAGGAACTTTTTGGAGCCCCAAGAGTGAAGCAGGGTGATGGCAGTCTCATGCTTTGGGGGACAGGAAGACTGGTCGCAATAGAGGGAAAATTAGCAGCAAAGTAGAGCAACTAGACAACAATCCTAAGCACAAAGCTAAAAAAAGAAGAGGTGGCTTCACTACAACTCTGGGGTCCGTGAATGACTCAGGCAGAGGCCTGACTGAAACCCAACCGAGGATCTGCAGCCAGGAATGAGAATCCACAAACCCAGGTGTGAAACCCAGGTTGTAAACTACAAAAACCCATCTTTTCAAAGAAGACTTATGGCTGTATTGCATTAAAAGGGTGCTTCTACAAAACACTGAGTAAAGGGTCCGAATAATTAGGACCCCGTTAATGAATCCCAATCTTCATTAATGATGAAAAATGAACCCAACTGACTTTAGCAAATGGTCACAATATATCTTAATATACAAGTCAGTGGTTCAATGCACATGTGGAACACAGATATTTGGTTTTTAGCTTGGTAATACTATGCTGAACTGGATAATGCACAATTACTTCTATATATGCATGTGGTTGAGCTGTTACCTTGCACATGCTCGAGTACGCTACACACAGAGGATTTGACCCAGGTTCAGATCTATTCTTGGTTTCACTTGCTGCGCACTGACAGGACTTATTTAGCAGGTTCAGTCTCTTCTCAGCATTCTCTAAGGGCCTTCCATAGCAAGTTCAGGGTGGCCTTAAGAAACCTTAAAACCCTTTCTTCACCTTCATTCTGCTAGTTGTTCAAAAAGCTGCACAAAGCAAGCCCTGGCACACACATGAAAGTTGGAATCCAGATTTACTTCATTCAGATGGAGAGAAAAAAAAACAGTCTGTCTGTTTTACTTCTACGAGTGTTCACTCCCCTGCAGCTCTCGAGAGAAAGACGAGAATCCGGTAACATGGCAACAGCCATGGCCTCTCCGTCTTTTATTAGTTGTGAGCGACACATTAAGACTGTGGCCAAGACAGAGACTAACTGTTGACACAAATACAAATGAGTACCCAGTTACCGGCTGAAGAAAACTCTACAGCAAGTTTAAACACTTTATTGATTTACCCAAATGATATACGATAATAATAATTGGTATGAAATGATAAATCAAAACTTTAACCAGAGATATAAGCCAAGCTTTTGTTTGGATTGCAGCTGCTTTGTATCGAGAAAGACACATGAAACTGCAAAGGAGGAAATTGGAAGTGAGTTGACAGCAGACAGATGGCATCGACCATGTTGCCTTAGATCCTCCCTGACAAAAGCCATGCAGGAGATTACCACCTACAGTCTCAAATCTTACTCACAGGCTAATGTTTACACACCCCAAAGTATTTAATGAAGATGAATCCTGAGATGATTCGCAGCATACAGCATTATTAATCTGTGAGATTTATCTAGGAGAATTGTAGTCTAATTTTTTTTTTTACTATTTAATCACAGGTTTATGGAAATTAGATCAAGATCTAGAATTAGAACACCTTCATAGAACT
The DNA here is from genome assembly GCA_007224835.1 of Danionella cerebrum. Taxonomy (NCBI): domain Eukaryota; kingdom Metazoa; phylum Chordata; class Actinopteri; order Cypriniformes; family Danionidae; genus Danionella; species Danionella cerebrum. The sequence goes on from SRMA01024274.1 coordinate 39,785, forward strand.
TCAAAAGTGAAAGGTAAACTAACATAGTTTAAACTCCTGGTACTACAACTGCAGAGTGTAAGAGGCAAGATAAAGAATAATATTTTACTTGCTGTAAACGAGTGCCAACAAGCTGATTGGACGTTTTCCGATGTCAACATCAGCAGGAAAACTGTGAAGAATTTAAGTTCCACTTAGGACTGGGCAGTATTATGGTATATATGGTATATACATACGGTATGTTTACCTCAAAATGTAAATAAGTGGGCGTGGCCAACTCATGTGCAGTATCCGTGATGCTGACACTGGACAAACCGTTGAATGCAAGACTGAAAGATACTCGAACTGAAAGTTGAGAAACGAACAGAAGTGTAGGGCTCAATAGAAAATCCTGAGCAGAAATGAGTCATTTATTTATATTTTAATATGATACAAAAAACAAAATACCCTCAAAAGATTTCTAAATACACAAGCACACTCTTGTCCCAATACAGACATCAATGGAAAGTCCTTTTCTTTAATATTATTTATTATATAAAGCCCTTTTTCTAAAATAACTACGGATATAAAAACTATATTGTGAAAAATATCATTACCATGAAATAAAATTTCTCATACCATGATAGACAATTTTGGTCATACCGCCCAGCCCTAGTTCCAAAAGCAAATGTAACAGCTTTCTTCTTATGCTGTTTCTGAAATGTAAAAACTGTTTGTTTTGCACACATTTTAAGACTAATTTAGATTGGACACAATTTCTCAAATACGGATTACTTAAACTTGCTTTTTAACCTATCTCTGTATCAAATCAGATTCACAGAGCTGCGTTTCTTTAACCTTTTCTAATATGAACACAGAAACATGTTTCGTTTTCAATTGAATTGGATTTAACTTCAGTTTCAGTTTCAAATCATTCTATATAGTCTATCCTCAATATTTTGAATTTGTTTATATTTTAACAAAAGGGCAATCGATCAGACTGCAAATCTGTAAAATGTAAAAACATAGGTTTAAGCAGAACGAGTGAGACACTTGATTTCTAACACCAGACAAGACATTAAGAAAATACAAAATGAAAGCTTTTTCGATTTTCCAAAACCATGACAAAAATTAATCAGTGGCCACTCCACAAGGACTGTCACTGCTACTCAGTGTTCTCAACAGATGTGTCGATTTTCACCAAAATCCAAAAGGATGAGGTTCAAAGGTCTGTCTCTCTGCTGGAGGACAGTCGTGCATGATGTTCTTCATGTCTGTCTCAATCAGGGTTCAATCACAGAAGAAGAGATTTCCCCTAGGGTTTAGACCAGAGTAAAGTAATTGAGCTACAAATTTTATATAAGAGGCCTTTGGCTTAATGATACTTTAAGATACTTCTATCATTAAAAGCATCCCTCAATTTATTCCACATAAGTGAAGAGCTGTGGAGCTGAAGAACCCTGATGCAGAAACAAAGAAACCGAAAGACTCTAAAATTTGCTTTAATATACAGATTAATTCACAAGAGTTATAGAAGAAAAGCATTTGCTTGTAGAAGAGAATGAACATTTTAAAATGTCAAAGGTAAAACTGACTTAGAAGATGAAAGTGTGATTACTTGTACATGTCTAAAGAATGCATCTGAAAGTTTTAAAAGGAACAGTAAACTTTTAAAAATTTTTGTTGGAGAAAAGTCCAGTTTCAGACACGGCTTTAGTTTGTTTTTACAAAATGTTAAAGCAACAGTTAACGACAAAATTATTAGTCACGCTGTGAAATTGCACTTTTTAAATGTTATTTTTAAAATGATGTATAACATAATAATTAAGATTTTTAGAAGGACATTAGAAGAACGAGTACATGTGGTTTAAAAAAAACAACAGTGGAGCGCTCCAGATGAAATACATATGCCTGGCTGCCCTAATTCACAACGTGGCATTTATTCCACTGCCCTGACAAAATGTCCTGTGTGCATTCATGTTTCTAATAAAAATGAGGAATCATCAGGGCAAAAAAAACAAAATCTCTGTTTTAACATATCGGTTTCCCTAAGGGTGAACTCAAAATGTGCAAACTCTCACTTTAAGACCTAAAAATCCAGCGCTAACTTTAAGAGCTCAGAAAACTGCTTGTAATCAGCTTGGAAATAACTAAAATATCAGAATTCTTAAACTCTGCAGAACCCCTTCTGGGTTTTAAAGAATGTCAAAAAAATCTAGGTATTGTAGGATCATAGAGGCCCCTAAATTTATTTTTATCGATATCATTTTTTGCTTCAACATAGATAGATGTAGAGATAGAACATGATCCCTTCAATGTCTCCAGCTTCCCTAGGAATCTGATTGAAGCTCTGCCTAAAGTGGGAGTTTAAGATCAATCTTGTAGGAGGTTCTACCAGACCCTCACAGAACGTTCGGCTCTACCAAGTCTGTACAGCTTCTTACCTCGCCAATTAAAATATGTGGCTGGAAGTCAGACAAAACAACTACAAATTGACCTCTGGCCTAGGGTGTCCGGGTGCCACAAATACTGATGGGCACCCTTATGTTTTAACAGGATGTTCATTATGGACAAACACTAGGTCTGACAACAGAACACCACTAGGGTTCTTATCGTGTAGATAAGAATCGTTATTGATATCGTTATTGTCATTTCCCACGCAAGTGTTGAAGTCACCTAGGGAAACAGTGGAGTCCGCAGTTGGTGCACTTTCCAGCACAATTTCCAGGGATGCCAAGAAAGCACTGTACTCTTGAACATTCATTTGGCACAGTGTACATTGTAAATTTGGCACAAATAACAATGATGGACCTATCCCCAACCCAAAGGCATAAGGAAACAGCCCTAGGGAGAAGTCTGCCTGCTATCTAAGCTGGGGGGGCACACAATCTGACCGGCTCTCACCATACAAAAATTACATTCCATTTCAGAACTTTTGAAAATCTGTGGACTAGTTTTTTTAGCTATCCCTAATTCACATTTGGAAAGCAGTGGATGAAGTTTTTTCATATGTATCTTCTGAACCAAATGCACAAAAATATTTCTATTCACAAAAATTCCAAAGGATGGCTCTGTTTTTTTTTTATGTAGATTCCCATCGCTGATATTAAAAAGCAATATAAATAAATCCACCTTACTTAACCACTGATCTGGGAAATATCTTTGGGTGAGAAGTGAGGGATGAAAAGAGGAACAAACTGCGGGATAAATAGTGTCTAGACATGCATGTCATCAGTGTTTCATGTGTTGTCATGCTTCCTTCAGGCAACACATGAAAGACTTAATTTAGTCACTTTCTCTGATGGTTTTCTCGAGACTTCATAGCAGCTTTCAAAGAATTAATGTTTCTCAAACGTTGGGAGCACCTTTCCTCTATTTAAACATCCAAAACAATAATTGAAAGTAATTGTATAATTTTAAATCTGATGTTCATTATAAATCTATTTAAAAAGAATGGAAAAAGAACCCCTAATGCTTTACTTGCATGACTATCCTGCATTTCTGAGGATCCCGTAAATCTGAATTTCATCCAGTTTTGATAATTCTGTTATTTGCATACAGTTTACTGTTTCTGCATATATTTTCAGTTGTAATATCAGTTCACAATGGAATTATGGTATGTGAATCTCATGAATTTTACATGCAATCAAAGACCCACAGACTGCAATCCTAACATCTAACACCCAAAGTACCTACTTGCTTGTCAATGAGGTTTCCTTCAACTCAAACTGCCACAAAGTGGTAATCTAACTGTCAGCAAATCGACAATGAAATTGTTTTTGAGATAATAACAAAGCAGAGCTTGAAATAGAGAGCGAATTCCTCAGCACAGACACCATTACCACCTTCCAACGAGCTGCATGCCCACATCAATACACTATTGATCTTAGGGATGCAATGATTATAGAGGAATAATCATGGTTTTATAACGATCACGATTATTATGAACTCATTAATTATAACACTTAGTTTGGAAAAAAAACACATATCCTTAAACATTGAAGTTTTATTTATTGTCGCTCAGTAGTTAGATAATGCAACCCCCTGCTTTACTCCTTGATGTTTTTCAAATGTACTCATCAATGCTGTGTTGGTTTCAATGTGCCACGGGTCACAATATACTGATGATAAACATGTATAATACAAACTTTAACTTTTACAGATTTCAGTATTGTTGAATGGACCTAACGTTAAAATGAATTGGTTATATTCTGAAAAAACTAATGGTCTGTTAAGACTTTTGGTTATAGCCTTAACAGACCATAACGCTTCAAATTTTGGGTCAAGGCAATGATACAAATAGTCATGTCAAATTTGAAAATTAAATCACCATTAAACTAGGATGCATCAGCTATTTGTTTTTAAAGATGGGCGATTTTGGATAGACTGGCAGAACAATGACAAAAGTTTGTGCTGTTCTATTGTGAACAAATTCAATAATTCAAATTCTTGGAAGCAGACTTTATAAGTGGAGTTTACATTGGGTAACCAAACAGTACCCAGTAATTTTTGGGGGGAAAAACTTAGAAGGGCTAGGCTTACGTTACTTTAGAATCAGTTTTTTCAAAATCATGTAAGTACATCCTGAACGTTCATTAAAAACCTAAAAAAAAAAAACACTGTTTCTATAACATTGAACTATTACTATACTTCCTTGACATCATTAGGGACATTTTAAAAATGTTCTGGGAACATAATTTCTAGTTGGGTTTAGGCAATCAGCACACATCCATCTAAAAGGCTAGGTTTGATATGGGTTCCCTGATTGATTCTTCCATTCAAATGGCTAAAAGGCTTCATGTGGACTTTTTTTCATTCGTTTTACTTTTCTACTTCTTGTACTCTCTCTCTCTCTCTCTCTCTCTCTCTTTGACTCTGTTTTTCCATGTTGTGCAAAGTGGAATACTGCAATTGGAACAAATGCTGTTGGCTGGTGCACAATCTAAAAATTCACCTCATGGGTCACAAAGCTGAAAGCCACAAGAGCGGGCAGTGAAGCCAATCCAAAGACAAACCTGAGCGCTCACGATGAATGAAAAGTCAAGTCATCGGAAACCAGTGCCAGACTACCATGAAACAACAGTTTTATGTTCTCTTCGTGAGTATGGATCTTGTATAAATATCACTCTCGGGGAGGTTTCTGTTTCTATAAGCACAGAAACGAAACCTAAACCCTAAACATGATCCGTACTTCAGACCCTGACCAATTATTTAAACCCAAATACCCTCAAAAGATTTCTAAATAAACAGGCGTAAACTTTTCTCAATACAGACGTCAATAGAATAGTGGGACTTGTTCTCAGAGAGGCAACTTTCTGGAGTAGCAAAGAAATGCTTCGTCTCAACAGCAGAACTGATCAAATATTTCAAACTCATATGTGCACAAATTAAATTCATTTTTCAGATGGCATCCACTGTGTTGAATCCACTGTGTTGAATCTGGCCCCCATTATGTCAACTTTCATCATTTACAACATTTAAAGGACACCTTACAGCAGGAGATGACAATTGAACCAAAACATAGTCATAAAAAATCTAATGAAATACTTTATGACTAAAGGAGAAAGTTACTTATGACTAAAGTGTAGAGTTGGCAAGAACTGGCAATTTATTCCAAAAAGTAAGTTCCGCTTGGCTCACTGCGAAAGATCTAAAGGAGCCATTCACACCAGGTTCCGCAATGTGACTTTGAGCAAGTTATTATATATTTTTTTAAAGTAGGAAAACAACCTGAATTTCAAATAACCAGTTCCCTAAAATACGTGCAGATGAGGTTGGGTTCACACTGTACTGGGCAGGAAACGTGGCATAATTACTTTTTCAGATTTTAAAACAACAATTCACCTAACGTTGAACTCTGCAAGAAATCGTCTCATCCAAAGCGTGTGCAAATTCCCACCTTCCAAAATCCACAGTACATGAACACACATGACGGCTATGGAGAGCCATTGTTCTTGGTTCAATTACAGCAATAACATTCACACAAAACACGCCTTCTCCGTGTCGCACCCTTTATGACTCGTTTTATGTAAATACGCAGCTGCCTTCCAGGAATGGATGAGCTATTACTCTGTGAAAACAAACCGGTACGTGCGTTCAAAAACGGAAGAAAATGGATTGTAGACCTCAGTGTTAAAGGGCCTTAACTTGGCCTTTGTATGACAAAGACTAACCAAGGAGCCAGGAACACACTCACATTCCCTGCATAAGGAACCTACACATGATGTACTGCACCACATCCATTGGTAATATCTTTCCAACAAGGCTCTTTTCAAGTAGAAACAAAGAGAAAAAAAAATTCACAAGCATTTAAACCTTTTAAACTGTTGTTTTGGTTCAGAGCCTGACTTAATAAGCTTGTATCGAGATCTCCAATTGACTAATGTGGTCTAGTCTGAGGGGATGAAATACATCACCCAGCTCTGATTACTTTAGTTGCCACATTTCACAACAGGCTTTGATTCTGAAAATATCTAAAGTTGCAAATCCAAACCAAAAAGTGCCTTTACTTAAAACAAGCTTTTGTTTTTTGTTCGTAAATACCACACTTTTATATTTTCCATATTTGAAAGAAAAACTGAGGCTCACCCAGAACTACTCTTAAGAATTAAGCAGGTAGCACACCTAAATGAAGACGGTTCTAATTTTATGGCAAATATGAAATCTTCTATGCATGAAATAATATATTAACATGTTATTCATGTCATTCCAATAAATGATGATTTTAATCCATGAAAAAAGTTTGTTTTACAATCAAAGTTTCCTGAATACTACTTACAATCTCGCTTGGCCAAAGCAAATTCTATTAACTAAACTAGTATCTGAATTTACTGGTAATTAAAAATCAACGCTGTTTGTGCTGTTCATAATAGTGCAAAACTTCATTCCAGGTCTGTGGACAGATGTGTGACTGCTGCAGAGGTTGAAGTGTGAAATAAAACACTGATTGATTGAGAGAGCAGCAGACACCTCTGGGAAATGCTATAACTGCTCACAAACAGAGGTCAAAGGAAGACAGGGATCCAGCAGGGTGAATGAGGTCTGTGTAGATGGGGTTAGGAAAGATCCTGGATTAGTGTCACATCCTGACCCTGGATCAGTATGAATGGCATGAAACATCCCCCCATTGTTCAGACCATCATGTCGAAAAACAATGGTCGTCTGAACGATTTTAGATAGACATGATTTAAAATGAAAAAGAAATTTTATCTCAGACATGCCTCCTGTGCATTTTCCTATGAATTATTATGATTATTTCGTCTCTGCATAAGACCAAACAGAAATTTAAAACAGTTTAAACAAACTGTCTTTGTTCCAGAATCCACCACATGCAAACAGTTTAATCCAAGTATCTAAAAATCAAATCAGATCCTAGTTAGCGCCATGACACTATCCGGCTACTGTTATAGCGATGCAATGAGTGGTGTAATTATGCTGTATCTTTAGCAGTCATCCTTGGTTGTTAGAGGGAGACCTAGTCGTGAAATTTTACATACAATTCCTTTTGTCTTTCCATTTGTAGGACGTGTAATCATGCATGGTAACTTGCAGAAGTTAACCATAACATGACTGCCCTTTACTTTACTAAAGAAAGTTCTAAACAAAAAGCATTTTTTTCTAAACAGTTATTAGTCCGCTATGAGGAGCAGCAATCAAAAAAAAAAAAAGATCTTAACCCTACTCCAAATAGTATCCCTAACCTGATAATGTTTCTCTCTGAGAAAAGGCTTTATGCAAGGCTTACAATCAGTTTTCAGAAGCCTGAGATGGAGCAATCGGAAAAAACTGTCTCTGAAATTTATCAAAAGTCAAAGGGCAGAAGTTCAATGTAGCATATGCTTCCACCACCTACGCTAGAGCCAATAAGTAGGCAGAGTCAGATACATACAACACTTGTGCACAGTCAGGGATTTGGTACGATTATAAACCCAGTTAAAAAAGGAAACACTAAAAACCAAGGTAACACCAAGGATGTCCATCTGTACCATAAGCTCAGAGCTGGCAGAAACCAGCAAGACCCAGGTGAACCATCTACTTTTCTGAGAAGTCTGGCTAGAATTGCTTTACATTGAAAAGTTGCAGCCACAAGCTACAATTCCAACTTGGGTGACTCAAGATCGCACAAACAAAGAAATGGCAACAGGAGCTCTGAACGAATGAGTCTAAATGTGAAATTTGGGTTTAGCAGAAGTCAAAGAGATTGAAAGAGGTACAATAATGAGCATCTGCAGGCTACAGTGAAGCCTGGTGGATGTCACTTGAATGTTTGATGCTGTATTTCTGGAAATGAAGTTGGATATTTGGTCAAGATGAATGCTGAGAAAAGCAGACATATATTCATCTACCATGCAATACCATCAGGCAGGCGTACAACACACAGCTAAAGTTGTTGAGAATTATCTTCAACATAAGGAAGCAAAGGAATTACAAGAAGCAATGGCTGATATCAACAACTTCGAGTGTTTCTGGGATTACACAAATAGACCAAGAGAGAGAAGATAAGATATGTAGTTCTAAGATCTACATAAGATCTGTAGTTAGTTCTCCAAGATGCTTGGGACTATTTTCCAGCATAGTTCCTTCAAAATTAACACTTCACCAGTGAAATGGGCACTACCAATTTTAACTCAGATTTCATGTTCTTGCTTGTGTAAATAAAACCTTAAAATATCTTAAATGGATTATTAAATGGTTAAATATAATACAAAACCATTAAAAATAACAGCTTCATTTACTAGTGCCACCAAATTTAGACTAGACAGCAGCACACAAAGAAGATTTTCTTCATCTTGGCGTCTAAATCTTGGCCTCCACGCTGCATTGACAAAAGGGGGTCTAAGTTAGGAACGTGCTCTGAGGCAGCACGAGCTAGACAATTCCCATTACCCACACCATGGTCTATGCCCAGCCATCTCGAATGCACGCTCCACGAATACAAATGGGCTAGGCTTGAGCTAATCCCCTTCCAAAAGATTGCGTGCATGATGGCTTCTCTCTCAGTGCCAAATATAGATAGAAAATGGCTTTGTGTCTAAGGATTCAACAGGAAAACATTTTTAAGAAAACAAAAAAGAAGAAGAGATGTGTTTTTCTCCATCGAACATGATCATTTTTGTGTTATTTGGCTTGAGCGCCTGTCTCAAATATCTCAAAGGTTTGGAAGAGGCATTTCCCAAAGCAATCGTAATGTCATGGTTGCAGAGATGCAGCAACTCATGTCAACCTGTTAAGAATCGTGTTTGTCTTGGGCATTTAAACATGTTTATGATAAAAGTGTTTCATTTTGGGTGTACCAAGGGGACAGCTGGTTTCACTATCTGTGATTTGACAATTCATGAAAGCTTGGTTTATAGAGCTTTGAAAATTATCATTTTTATTGCCACACATTAAGAAACAAAAAGTGTCTTAATTTCTTCTTTTGTTTGTTAAAATTAATTATAATTCATCATTTAAGTATTGATTGTGTTCTAAAATGAGTTATTCTGCATTGCGGCGGCGCAGTGGGTAACACTGTGGCCTTCCAGTTAGAAGGTTGTTGGTTTAAGCCACGCAGGGGAGGGAGGTTACTTTGGGGATTTATGTATTCCTGTTGTGTCTAACGTATTGAAGAGGCCGGAGATTGCGAGAAGAGATGGGGGAAAATATTCTGCGTTTTAAATAATATGTATTTAAATGATTTATGGTAGCAAAGGAGAGTTATTGGTTTTTGACTATTGTGAACATTAAGGGTTGTTTAGACAGCTTTTGGTCAAAAACTTCAAGAATAGTTTTTTTGAAACAAACAAAAAGTTTCAACTAAAAAAAGTGTTCAGGTTTCTGATTTTTGGTATATATTTTTGTGTAAATATTTTGGCATTTGTGCTTGAAAATACAGTAACTTTTGCTCTGAATCACCAAACTCTTGTTTGTTTGGTAGACTAAAACTTAAAACCTAAGGAAACTCTGATTTCCCATCGATTCTTAAAGGTTGGAGACCGACAAAATCCTTATAAGAAACCTCCCATTCACCTTGGACTAGTGAAACTCCCTGGTTGGTTGTTGGGAAATAATGAACTTGTTCACTCATGACAGACTTCTATGGATGAAAGTCTCTAGCACTAAATCAAACAAGCTTTTTTTTCTCAGGGTATTTCAGAGCAGAAACTCTGTGAGAGAGATTTGAGCCTCCAAAGGGATGGATACAACTTAATTGCATTCCTTTTCCCTTTCCAACAGTAAACTGAATTTCAGGGTAGGACCCAACTCAAACACACCATAATCCCTGCTGCTTACCTCCTGCAAATGAAACAAGGTCACTTTCATTTTGACTCAAAGGGACCAATATAGCAACACAGACAAACAAACCTGTGCTCAAGCATTCACTGCAGTGATGCTGCATCAGCAGATACCACAGATGACCTACTGAACTCCACTGCAGGTGATAACGTTGAAGGACAAAGACAGAACTGACAAATCAATATTTTGAGAAAAGGTCATACATAGGATAAATGGGCTTTTAGCACAATACAAACCTGTAAGAGGAGATCTACAGCTGGGTTTAAATGACACCAGAGGAAAGGCCAATTGAAGAAAGGATAATGAAACAAACTGTGAACATTGTTTTCAGATAGAGTTCTAAATTGATTTGATATTGTAAATAACAAAGTGTCATAAATAATTGTGGGGGGACAAAAAAGTATAATACAGGTTTGATCAATTATTTACAGATATCTTTCATTTTGACCACCAATTAGCAAAGAAATGAACTCATAATAAACTGATGTGGTTTTGAATCCAATTTGGGAAAACTACAAAAGGTAAAAAAAAAAAAAAGCAAATGATAGTCAATTAAAACCAAAGTAAAAAGCATTAATAAAATGTTTCAGTGATCACTCTGTTATTTATGGGAATGTAAATTATTGTTTCAGAAAAGTAGGTTTCACGCATTCAAGGTGGAATTAGTCATTATTTATTTACAATGTTTGTAGCCTGGGAATACATTTGTACAATGACTAATGTGCAATATCATCAAAAAGCAGACTGGAAAAAATAGGAAATGTGTATATTTGACATATACATAGTTTATCAACCAAACTGGCCATTTATAAGCAAGTAGTGTGTCCAGGAACTTGCCCCTGTTTCCGTGACACTCTTAGGTAGACAAAAACACAACCCAAAACACAGCAAATCCCAAAAACCAACCATGATGATTCAAATCCTTTTTTACTTTTTTGTTATTAAACACTGTTCTGAGCATTTCTAACATGAAAATAACAAATATTTGCAGATTGTGAAAGTTTTATTTCCTCTGAAAAGAAAAATGGCAAAAAAATTCATTCAACTAAGATGGACATGGTGTGACCTATGTCCTGTTTTTACTAAACTGGAATCCATATCAAAAGACTACAGCTATTTGTAAGCTGGCAGGAGTTGGATGGGAGTAATTTTGAGTGGGAGTGGGATGGGACCAGGAGTCAATTCTACAGAAGTGGGACAGGACAGGATTTATTTTTTACTCTGGTCCAGGATTGGGATGGGACAGGATTTTTTTTCTCTTCGTGATACATTTGTTTCTACGCAACTGAACTGTCACTTTAATAAGTTATAAGTAATGAGTTATTTAACATTAACCTCTTAAGCCCGAGAGTCCCCGGTACCGGGGACTTGCCCCCTTGTGCGTTACATTTTCACTCATAGCTCACGAACCCTGAGAATAACCCACACATATTAAATACTGTTGTGTTCAGCGGAAACTCCTCTAAAAACGTATCTAATTCAATTTCATATCCGTTAACCACAGCTCGAACGCCATGCAAATAAACAACAACATGTCCGGAGTATAATTCATGACCACGTTTTTGTTTATGTGCGATATGTATCCACAATATAAACGGAAACACCAAACCATTACATTAAATGAAAGCTAACAACCAGCTGAATCCAGTGATATGCAACTCATTAACATTGCATGAAGTATTTCAGAGCAGGGAGCGAAAGTTCCACGAAAAAACGCCAGCGAAAACCAAGCAAGCATGTAAATCTTGTCTTACCTTTGCCGTTTTTTCAACAAAAAGTTATTTCCATAGCGATAAAAGTCTGTTTGTTGTTATGTTCGGTCGATAGCTTCGCGCAAACGCCATTTTTGATTATTTCTGTAGCTCTGTGGCGTCATTACGTCACCAAATATGGAATGACTCCCCGTGCGTAAGTGGTGGTCTCTCCACGCTGCGCGTCGTGTGATTCGTCGGCGATCCCGTCAGTCTCAAAATGGTTGAGCTGATTGGTTTCCATAGAATCAGAGCTTTCCAGCGATGTATAGATCTCCCAGATTGGACAGATGGTTGGGGGGTAGGGACACGCAGAAGCTCGACGTCAAAGCGTTTGTGAGTGAAACGTTCCCAAAAGCGCAGCAAGATGGTGTAAATGAGCTTCTACCCCCCTTTTACAGCGTTTCTTTAGGAGTTTTTTTTGCTGAAATCATGTCCCATAAGCAAGAAAAGAAGACTATGAACGTAGCTGAAGCTTTGGACAAGATTTTTTCCATATTTCAATTATTGTGCCAAATTGTGCCAAACTGTGCCAACATGGATTACGCCTGAACTTTGTTCAATCAAAACCTTTACAGAATATTAGTTTCTTGTAGTATGAACACCAAACTTGCTACAGATGTCCTTGACATGTAGTTGTTACAATTGATTGTGTTTATTTGCTTCGTTATAAGTAAAATAAGGAGATATTGGAGGAAACATGTGTTTTTTTTTAGGCGGAGTTCATTTTTTGGCCATTCCAACATCAATTACTCTTACCCAGTGTTCTTGACTGTCAAATTAACTCATCCACACCACTTCCCAAGAACCTATCTTCATTTTGATACCAAGATTTGCAGTTTAGACCTAAAAGCTGGAGAAATGCCTTAAAAAGTAAAAGTATAGGATTTTCGGAAAATAGGCCTCAGGGCTTAAGAGGTTAAGGAGTAGTTACATTTATTTTACATTACATTCGATTACATTTATATGCGTTTTACATTTATACGTTACATCTGGCTCTTTGAGGACAGCCATTATGCTAATGTGGCCCAAATAACAGAAATGAACATAACGAACCCCAAAACCAACATAACCAAACCCAACCCAACCCCAAAACAAAATTAACCTGACACATCCCCCAAAACAACTCGGATTAACTCAAAACCAACATGAACTAACCCAACCCAACCCTAAAACCAACCCAAAACATCCCCAAACAACCCCAAATCCAAAACCAACACAAACCTAACAGAAACACTAAAACCAACCCAAATTAACCCAACCCCAAAACTAACATCAACCCCAAAATCAAACAAACCGCAAAATCAATCAAAGATAAAAAAAGAAATAATAATAACAAAACAAACAACACAAGAGCTTTATGGTAATCCCTCTATCAAGCCATAAAATCTAAATATTACACAGGCACAATTGAAGCATCTAATGAGCATGCTAGTCTTGTATCAAACCACATGTGGCTTACCTGCTACACTGAGTCTAGCTGTGCGGCTAATGATGGTTCCCAAGTTGTCTATAGTGGCCACACACTGGTAAACCCCCTCATCAGGTTTATTGTGTTTGGAGTGCACCACTGAGTTGATAAATAGAGAACCATCGGCCAGAACTTGTCTACGCTCATCTGAAGCAAGGCTGAGGAAAGAGCCATCTTTCTTCCATTCGATCTTGGCAGGAGACTCGCTGTCGACTGAGCAGTTGAGAAGAACAGGGGCTCCTCGGACTGCCAATGTATCAGATGGCTCTGTGGAAAACTTGAACAATCTGAAGCTCTTCACTGCTGATCCTAGAGAAGAAGAAAACAAGAGGTCAGAAATCATCCAGATGCGCCCTCATCCTCAAACAATTTCTTGTCAACACACAGACTGGACGGATACCCTAAAGACAAGCCACGCATTGAGCAACTCGTGGGTAGTTAAAAATGGCCTCAGATGATTGAACGATAAAAATGCATAAATAATATTACAATCATGGGAGTTAACAGGGTTTTAAATGTGTTCTATATTTTTAATGTTTCATGCATTGACTTCACAAAAATAAGCACTGCCCTCTGCCAGGTGGTTGATATCACGCAAAGACATTCTTTAGAAAGAGCACCTTTTAAATTCAATTTTTCTCCAGTAAACAATCTGTCAAATTTTTATTATTTCAGAAATATATGTTCTAACAAAAATTAATTCTTCTAGTTGATTGTAAATCAAATGAATGGAAACAAAACATTTTTAAATCTTGATTTCATTTTTCTTTGACATGGTGATTTTTATTGCGTTTTGGACATGATATTGAGATAATCATCATTTTGTGAGCTGAGTGCATCCCAAGAAACATTAAAGCACTATAACCTGTGGTTAAACCATTAGATGATTTTTAAAACTTGGCCATATGATGAATGGAAAATATGTAAAATGTTTAGGTTTAATGGTTTTCTAAACAGAATTAATGAACCATTAAAAAACCTTTCAATAATTCTTAAAACCCAGAAATATTAATGTTGGAGAGAAACTGAGAGAGAATATATGTAAATTAAAAAAGCAACACCAAGCATAATTACTTTGCATTTTGTACTCATAAATTATTCCAATCTTGGTCCCAAGAGTCATGTAGGGTTAGTGCGGAGAAATGTGTGTAATTATCTGCAAACCCTGAAAGGAAATTAGGCCCTAAATGTTTTTTAAAAACCACAAAAGGAGCATAGAACTAAATATAGATAAGGGTTGGACAAACATGCTTCTGATGAATCTGTTCGGACTGGAGCCATTACATTAATACAACATTAGCACTCTTATTACATGATCCCAGAAATGTCTACCAAGGCTTTGCCAAAAAAACCTTCCAGAATGAAGAATAAGACATAATTTTTGGATTCCAGGAAATCGAAAAAGCCATTAATTATGCTTGTTTCAGCTCCACTGTGGTAAAAACAATGATGGAAATGATCCATAAACAATACTAAGCGTTGTTAGTCCAAATGTGAAACAAGTGAGCCATTTCAAGTTATTTGTTTCTATTGTATCTTGTGCTAAATACCAATTGTGTTAAAGTGAATAGCGGATCATAAAAGATGAGGTATTTCACAATCGTGGGTGGTCTTAATTTGCAAACTATTTTTTTCCTAATCAGAGATGTTCATATCCAGTATTGGTATTGTATAAAATTATGGATTGGGTATTGGTTGCAATAGCCTAGATCTAATCGTTTATGTGATAGAGCAGCTCTTTTTCCATAGTGTGAATGTGTTTGATGCATAAAGCAAACCAAAGGATCATCTACTTGGATGTTTTTCATGACTGCTCTGCATGACAGCTGTTGGCAATATATGCCAAGCCAATGTTATAAGAAGCAGTGCCAACATTTTTAACACAACAAACTTAATCAAGCTTCTCCAGAGATTTCATTTCACCGTGCACGACTTCATGGAACTAAACAAGAGCAAAAAAGATGCTACAAAGATGTTTTTACCAGAGATACAAATAAACGGATTACTGTAAAAACTGTAATAAATGAATTGTTAAAAAAAAAAATCACGGATATATTACTGCATTTAATTGTTATGGGTGACCAACCATTTTGACACATTTAAATAAATAAAGATTTGTTTTTTTATTTTATTTTATAATGTTTAATAGTAAAGCCAAACATAGAGCCACATTTATGAGTTATATAAATCTTTTTAACAGTTTATTACCAGGAGCTTTGAAAAATCTCAAATTTCGATCTAAAAAAAGCTTCTCCAGAGTTCATACATTTACAATGTTGTGACAATTCGCATCAAACAGAGCAAAAAAGTTTAAAAAATGTTTTTGTTGAATTATTATATTCAGTTGATAACAAAAAATATTTCTCACACTTAACAAAACGAAAAAATATTTCTCACATGAACAAAATCCAAACCATGTTTGAGAGTTATAGCAGTCTTTTTAACAATCTATTACCAGGAGCATTGGAATATCTAAAAATTTAGTATTGGAAGCATACAGGGCTCAAACATTGTCTGTTTACAATCAGCTTTGGCTGAAATAGTTCAACTTATTTGTAAAATTATTTGATTTAGTTGATAACAAAAAAAAATACAATTGATGCTTTCTTTGAAAAAAAGACAAAACAAAAAACATGACGCATCACTTCTGGGCTGTATAGTCTTCTTTTAGTTCATCAAATTTTTACGGCATGTCGAAACCTGGAACAGTGTAACAGACAGGCAGAAGTTTCCCAAAAATGTCAAGCTAAAAGAACATGGAAAGGCCATACAGCTCATCTCATGTACAGAAAGCACCCAGGAACTTCAGGAAGAAGCAGTAGACTCAAGACAAGGCATACTGAAGCTAATTTAATAGCCAAATTTTGTGATAAAAAATACATTCAAACTGCTTCGAAAAATTAAAAAAAATATTTGTTTTAATATTTATTTATATACTTTTTTTTAAACCTGTCCTGCGATGGACCATTTTGCTAGCTATATATATTTGGCATTTGGATTTTTTTTTACAGCATTCAGAAATATACTTTTTGGGGTATACTTTGTGTTCACACTCAATTGAGGCGAAGACAAAGTGTATGCCAACACTCATTTAATTTCTATACATTTTTAGGATTGACATTCTTCAATTTTGCAAAACGTAATCTCTAGTAAAATAGCCAAATGCAACATCTCCTAAAGAGGATTTTGAAAATAGAACCGTTGGTGATAATTGAGATTAACCTTCTGCTCATTTATCGAGGCCTCCTAAAGCTAAACACTTGCAGCGTGTCCATATGCTGACACAAATTTAGACATACAGAAATGGCACAGAGAGCATTACAACAGCTGTATTTGTTGGCTGAACTTTATTGCTATACAAGATGATTGCAGTCTGGCAAAGTCCCTCTGACAAAAGCAGCTTTATTTAAAATGTTTCCATGAGGCTGATGTGAAGCAATGATGAATACAGTATAAACACATCTGGATTAGCTTAAATCTGCTAAGATTCAGTAGATGCCCTTTCTGAACACTGCACACTCAAACTTTCAACAGTGAATTACAATAGGAACGCTGTCTATTATGCATCAATAAAATGTGATGAGTGACCGTGTGTAAACCTCGAAGAGAAAAGTTTGTAGAAATTTCAAGCTTCATGATTTCAAACCGCAAAGGAGAGGTCTAGGTTAAATATTTGCACATTAAGTAAAATATCCCTGATTGCCTATAAATCAAATTAGAGACTTCACCGATTGCCTACTTTGCTAATGATTTTCAAGCCACGGACACAAGAATACTAGTTTTCCCTACCGACAAAAATGTTCACAAGTAAATTTAAGTAAAACATTTCTAGTAAAGTTTGGAGTCATTTAACCAGTTCTGCTTTAGTTTGAGGACAGGTGGAGGCTGTTAACACATCAATCATGTCTTAGAGAGCTGTGCTTTTCCATTAGTGAGTGTGCAGAACACAAACCAAAAAGTACAAAATATATTCCCAATCCAGACAGCGGGTACATGAATTTATGTTCAGGAAACCATCAAAAACCCTTCCCAAAACTCATGAAATCAAGTTGTTTTTTTGGGCAAATTACAACACTTACAACTATACAGTAGTAGTGTGTAAAAGTACACTTTAAAAGAGCACAATAAATAACATAAATACTACAAAAATGCTATGTATCATTTACCGGTAATTGCACTACTGTTAATAGTTTGTTTAATGTAATTTTTTGTTATGTCTTAAAAACGAAGCAATGGAAACACTCAAGCAACTTTTTAACAGTGATATTTTTGAGGGACAAAACAGGGACATTTCTGTATTCAGAAATAAATGGGGTGCAAAAAATTGTTTGTTGAGATTGAATTTTGACACTTTTTCATTAAGTATTGAGATAAAAAATGACCTCGCTCTGTTACGTTCGGTTCCGTTCCGTTATTCTGCCAACACGCCAACCATAAAGAGCTTTAATTTCAGCTATTCATTTATTGTTGTTCAATAAATAGTCATGGTCGTGTGCATTCCCTTCAATTATTTTAATAGTCAAGGATTTTACTCTTCATTCTAAAATTGCTCATTCGTAATATGTGAGCATTCTTACTGTACAAAACTTGAGAGCAAAAATATTAATTATAATCGAGCTAAAATGAATCGAGATTTTGATTGTTGATTGCCCATCCCTATGGTACCATTTCGGACTTAGCTCTTTGGCAAGTCACAAAGGGTTGAATACATCTTGCTTAAAAATACATGTTACTTAAAACACACATAAGTATGGCGTAACCTAAACGTTAAAGAAGCATATTTGATTTCTCACTATAAAGAGAATTTTTAAAAAAACATTTAGTAAATGGACTTTTCAAATTGATCCAAAATGAGCATCGCTCTAAAATGAGTATCTTCAAGGACCATTGTATTTCTTTAATTTAATAAAACCAGATTACTTCCAAACTGTTTTCCAGGCTGAGCTATTAGATCACATCAGTAACTACACAGCAATGAAATCAGATCTCAAAGTACGTTCAACAGATGGACACCCTGTATTAAACCAGAGAAAAGGGAACTCAACCCCAAAGGAAAGCAACTGAAGATTAGCGCACTTAATCATTAGCACGTTAGCGGCTATTTGGATCAGCCATAAAGAAAGTCTGCAAAATAACACTTGAGTATCAGCAAAAACTGAAGACCATCTGCTGCTGCCCAGACTTTCCGTCTCAGAGTCCCAGAGTCAAGCTGAGACTGACACCATAATCATATCCTCCTTTTTGCAGCACTTTCCATTGGCCATTACCCTTTGCTACTCATCTATATGAGGCATATAGGACTCAATGTACAAACCAACCGGGGAAAAGTGATTTGTGCTGTTACCCTAAGGGGGTAAGAAAAGTAGACACTGTTCAGAGGTGAAACTGATTGCTTAGCATCAACTGTTGTGCTGAATAAACCAGTTTGCATGGACTGAGATCTTGCGAAGGATTCAAACTGTAAATAATTGTTGTGCCGGCCAATAATATTATAGTATGTCCATTTCTAAATGGTTTCATGGACAAGAAACATGTCGGATTCAAGCATCAGCTTCCTTTCTAACATCAATGAGAGAATAAACCTGGTTTAAAAAATTACTAATAAAACTAGCGTAATCTATTACCAATGCATTTTTATAATAAAATAGAAAAAAAAACTAAAATCACATTTCCATCACATTTCACAGATGTAAAATGTGTGAAATGATTGTGCTCACAGTCACCAATGCCATAACAGTATATTTTCATGTAATCATGAATCTAAATGATTTTGACAGTGTAATAAACAATGATGCTTGAACATTTATTTGTATATATTAACTAGCTTTAGATTGAACCATGCCTCGCTTTAAATCAAATTTTAAATCTCAAGTGCAATTTATAGGGAAAATATGTATCAACTGACGAGAGATTTCTGTCACCCTTTCCACCTCCTCCGACAGATCGCTTCACTCAAGGTAAGGTTTCACATTTGTGTATATATTTCGCTTGTGTTTTATTATCATTTATTACATTTACAATGTGTAGATTTAAATATTGAAGAAACTTTACTTAATTTTTCTCAGATTTTCCATTTTTATCAACTTATACTGTTGTTTCTGAGAGCCATTAGACAGATTAGGTGTTTTACATGTAAAACTTGCTTCGAGATACTAAATGTTCGAGATACGAAAGCCCACTCAGGGCTCTAGAGTGCGACCAATTTGGTCGCATATGCGACCTAATTTCTCTATGGTGCGACTAAAAAAAAAATCAAAGGTCGCACCGGTGCGACCCGTCATTCAAGGGGAAAAAAACGAAACTCCGTGTGTCTCCCTGTTGTTCAACAACAGACACACATTAGTGGTCTAAACCAATCAGAGATAGTGAAGAGCGTATCCCGTCCCACCCCCCCACCCCCCTCTGATTGGCCGTGGTCCAGATATTCCTGTATGCGTGTGAACGTAC
Organism: Danionella cerebrum; assembly: GCA_007224835.1. Lineage (NCBI taxonomy): Eukaryota > Metazoa > Chordata > Actinopteri > Cypriniformes > Danionidae > Danionella > Danionella cerebrum. The sequence continues at coordinate 59,687 of SRMA01024274.1, forward strand.
GTTTGAAAATGCATGTGATGCAGTCAGACAGAGAGAGGTGACTCCATCAGGTAAACAGTGAATGTAGCCGTGGATTACGAGAGAAGATGAAAAGAACGATTGACAGATTTTTCATTAAGAAAGATAAGTTAGGGCCTGATCGTGAAAATCATAACCAATGCTCTGACACGGAGCCATCAACCTCCCCTGTGACTGGCTCTAATACATTTAGAATCGAAACTATAAACTTCAGAATTTTTCTATAAAACACATAACATGCCGCGATAAATGCACTGCTCAAGTGTCCCCTCTCCCCGCTGCCTTACAGCGGCAGGCAGCAGCAAACAGATCATCAGACGAGGCAGAGATGAGAATTAAGTTTTACGTTGCCTACAATATTGCAAAAGAAGAACTCCCCTTCACTAAATTCAAGTCCGAAATAATTCTTATGAAGAAAAATGGCTTGAACGTTAACCCGACGTACAGCAATGATGTCGCGCGCACCCAATTTATAGGAGTCATCACAGATACATTGAAAACAAAAGACATCTGTACAAATTGTGAACAGTGCGTACATGGAATTCCTGATCGACGGAGACACATATATTGCCACAAAAGAATTCGTCATTGTGTACAGTCGTATCTTGCGAAAAGGAAGACAGATGAATATATTATTGAACACATTGAGGTCGAGCATGCTCATGCCCAAGGTAAGCCATGTCATGTTATGGAGCCTATGTCAATAATATGCCTACCATCTCGTTACTGCATTAACCATAATATTCTGATACTTAAAAATGAAAAAATAAATAAATAGGCTGCATTATAAACTCTTGATCTGGGTTGTAAATGGTATTATCGTTTTTATTTGATAATTAGGAATAAATGCTGCTTCAAAGAAAGCATTTGCTGCTCTTGGGGACCAAAACAGTTTAAAGTTTAAATTTGCTTCAAATAAAGAACTTTATTTTGACCAGGTTGTTAGTTAATCATTTACAAGTCAATATTGTCTATGGACAGTGATTTAAAAAAAATAAATGAATAGATAACTAAAAAAAGTGAACTTGTGGAAATGCGGTGTTAAATGTGATGCGGTTGAAAATTTTGGTGCACCTAACTTTTGTGCTGGTGCACCTAAGAAAAAAATTTAGGCGCACCAGTGCAACCAGTGCAAAAAGTTAGTCTAGAGCCCTGCCACTGGAATGGATTAATTTCGCATCTCGGGGTACCACTATATTGGATTTCATCATTGGAGAAAAATTAACAAAAAAAGACTATTAATGAAAAGGGAGAGAGCGGAAAATTAACTTTGACCACTCCTGCTGATAAAAAGGGATACTATAAAATATAAATGAATGTGAATGTTTTTACCATTTTAATTTTTTCTCCATTAAATTACCTTTCAAACAGGCAAAATTTAAAATAATTTTTTGGTACAACCCAACCTATTTTACAAATATTTTTTCATTACACTGCACAACTATGAAAAAATACAATTCCGAGTATAAAATTGTCATTTTTTCACTGCAAAAATACAAAACAAAATTGAGAACAAAAAGGTTTAATTTTTGATAAGAAAAATAAAAAAATAATAATATCCCCCCAAAAAAGCAAAGAAAAGGTCAAAACAATTTAAAAAAAAATATTTTGCGTTTTTGTGTATTCCCATTGTGCTTTTTTGTGCAAGAACTTAGAAAATCATGAAATTGAGGAAATTTTATGCACATTTAATAATGACAGCTATAAGATAAGTTACGTGATGTATAAAAAATATGGTACTTTTAAAAAAACATGATATGTGCATGTTTTAAAGCTAGTGATTTTCACTGACAGGAAGCTTTTACCTCAACAAGTAGAATCTTTTCTTCTTTCATTGCCCAGGAATTGACTTCAAAAACAAAAAAGATTGAAGCAGGGGAAATGAGGTTGTCTGTCTGATAAGATTGTTCTGTTATTCCTGTGAAATCCATTTTATTCCTCAGCCAAAAAGCACTTAAGAGCCACAGTGTAGTCTGAGAGCTGACAGAAACAGGAAAATGAACGCTTTGTCATGGACTAAATCATATACTTTCAGCTCTGAAAATGACTGTTAAGGAGTAATGTAACAGGAAAATCCAGCCATACCGAAATGTTCAATACAAAATAGTATACATAATCAAAAATTAATGCCTAGTATCCAAAAGATTTTCAAAGAAAAGAGAACATTGTGAGCTTGACAAAAAAGTCTGCCATACAGGATAAACATTGTAATTGTCCCAGTCAAACTAAATATACTGCCACAGCCGGTTTGCTATCCAACAACCACAAAACAAACGGCACTTTTCGATGCCAACTTGCTCTGTTGATTGGTGATGACACAAGTTCCTTCTCGATCACTCAATCCTGGACTTTTCCTCATCTTGTGCATAGTGAGTCGAAGGACCATTGGTGAAACCTCAAAGTTGCCAGCACCTCCACTGCACACAGCTGCTCTCGTTCCTGACTGATGGGGTCTCTCCAGGTGCCTGGGAGAGCTGGGTTAGACATTGGATTTTACCCAGTCACCAAATTCAAGAACCCAGTCTCCCTCGTATCATCCCTTGCTCGGTCAACTCTAGTTCAGTTTCATAGTTTGGCAAAACCTCACACCACCTCACACCAGAGGCGTTGTCTGCCTGTTCTCTTGAACTAAGGCCATCCCACCACTGCCACCAAATCCAAGACGTGAGACTTTAACCCAAACAAATTTCCCAAAACTAAAATTTAAGCAATATCGGTTCAGAAATGGATGGTTCATTTTCTGAGTTTACAAACATTATTGCAGTCCCCTAGAGGCTGGAGGATAGACAATTTAATACAGGTCTAACTTGACCCTGGTGTTTTTATCAGTAGGGCTAACTTTTTAAATTTAGTTTAACTTTACATCGACAGTTTTAACATCGAATCAGTTTCTGTGAGTTTAAAATAAAGGACTTCTGTCAGTCACTGAGCCACATGCTTACAGTTGGCTCACAGAGACACAAACAAACATTTCAGCAACACCTTCATTGCAGTTTAGCTTTAAATGATGCTCACGTCTCTCCAGAAAACACTTAACCAAAGTGCAAACCAGAAAGTAAAACAGTTCCTGCTGAAATAAAACAGTCAAGTCTTTGAGACCAAATGCAGAATCACAGCTGAAACTCGCACCTGCACCAGTCAATTTATCATTTTTATGTTATCCACAGTAAAAGAAAAGCCATGTGGCTGTGAAATGTTAAAACTAAGGGGCTTCTGTCCTTCACTTAAAAAAATATAAAGGTGTTATATTTGGGAAACCGATGAAGGGTTTATTCACATGCATTGTACCTTCTTCCAGGTACAACCCGAGTTTTTTGTCACTCCGTTCCATACTCATTAGTCCAACTGGAAACTCTCTTTCCTTTTATGTCAGTCCACCTCCAGTATGCCTGCACCTCTCCTTTATCTTGCAGGCTCATTTCTTCCCCATCTGTCACTTCTGCACGCAGCTAGGAGTGTCAGAGAACTGACTCAAAGATGTGAAACTTTGTGCTGGACTTCCCTGCGGAGACCTCTTATATTAATCCTGCAAAATGATTGATGCTTCATCATCTCATACTGAAAGATCAAACTACTCCTCATTTAACACATCTTCTGCAAAAATCCAGGACAAGAAAAGCTTACATAAGAACACCAGAGGAGTGTTTAGATACAAATAAACAAAAATGACAATATAATTACAAAAAATGAATTTGAATATATACATAAAACCTTTTGCCTTTACGTACACTTGCATAAAGATTTTGTAGGATTATATTCAGGTGTATAATCCACCATTTACACCAAACAGGTGAGAATGAGCATCAATGTCACATATAGTTTGTCACAAAATCAGCTGGGTAGGAGGTGTAAAACACGCTGAGGAAAGAGAAAGACAGTGTCTTGTCATTCCATCATTGAGCACAGCAACAAGGCACAAGGTAGCTATACTGCATCAACAAGGTCTCTTCCAGACATAGATTTCACTTGGGTTTTGCAAATGGAGTTTTGGTAAGTACTGGTATTGATAGCATAGCATGCAACAGATCCCTGATCTCAACATCATGGAGAGCGAGAAAGTTACATCTACAGAACATCTGTGCTTAGTTGTCCAATATATATGGAACAACCTATAAGCCAAGTGAAAACTGTGCAAGTGTACTTTTAATGCATTTTTCACACCTGCCTAAAACTTCTGCACAGACTGATTACAATTTAAAAAATTTCAACAATTTGTGTCAACCAATATTTTACCAGCAAATAAATAATGTAAATCAGCACACCAATTATGGGCCAATCACTCATTGAACTGGTATCTTTACTTTCCAGAGCTACACACCATCTCTTGTAATCCTTTTATGCTTTTCCATCAGAGCTCTATTTAAATTCTGACCTGCTCTCAAATCTTGGACAGATAGACGGTCACGATAATAGAAGGGTGAAAGGACGAGTCCTTTTTAAAGGTCACCGTTAGCCCAGAAAAAAGCCATGGAGAGAGAATGGCAGCTCTCTGCATTGTCTGCAGCACTCACTTCCGTTGTTTTGTGTTTCAAAGATGCCCACTTCATTTTCCACAGCAGCTACAAAGAACAAAGGCTGCTGCACCACTCAGGACCCCCATCCAAACGGTGCCCCTCACCCCCAGTCTGGATGTTCAGATAGTGCCTTTGCCGCCATCAACATGAATTCAAGGTGTAACTGGACTAAACGATTGGTAGCCCTCCATCTCACTTTATTAGTTTGGCACATAATCAGCTGGCAGAACAGAGGGGGAAGACACAGTTTTCACTGCTCATAGAATCTCAAGCAATTTTACTTTCTCTACCAAGCAGAATTAGGAAGGCTCACGCATATTTAATCCAATTAAATCCTGCTTCTTTCTTATTAAGCAGAATTAATAGATGTTTGTAAGAATTCTTGCTGACTTTCCTAGATCCAAAGAATGAATTTTTATTTTTTATTTCTTGTGTATTTTATTTTATAGTTATTTTCTAATAATTTCTTATCAATAGGGTAAACTATATTGCAGGGGTCGCAAACTTTTTTGAAAGCGAAAGCTACTTGAATACAAAAGCTGATTAGCTTGAAATACACTTCTAAAATAATGTTCAGAAGTAGACTGATATATCAGATGTATTGTTGTGAACCATTGGAATTATAATACCTGTGCATTTGTGACATGGAAATCACACTGGATCACATTCTTGCTGCTATTTTATGCATTTATTTAAAATATTGGATGAGAGAAACATCAGCATTTGGTTATACCCAAGTTTTTGTGCAACGGGGTCAGACTTGTATTGCCTTCTATTCGCTCTCCCACAGTTATTGTTTTACTTTACTAAAACTAAAAATTGTTTGTTTCATGCTTTTATTTTGATTTATCTACAGTTGGAGTGCACTTTTTTCAATTTTTTTTATTTAAATGTTTTTTTTACCCATTTGTTTGTTCACTTTTTTTACATAATGCTTTATGTATATTGCGTGAAAAAATTACATTTTATAGGTTCAATTTTCGTGGTGAGTATCCATCAATCATGTGCACCATCCATGCAGTATATTCCTGTGTACGGAAGCAGATAACGTTTTCTTTATAAAGTGATAAGTATTGTCGCTATTGTGGTGATAAAAGCTTAAATTTAGTAAAATGTACCAAGTTTGATAAAAAAAATACACATTTTCTTTATACCTAAACATTACATTTGATTCATTAAAAGGACTGTTTTGAGGTTTTGTTTATTAGCTTAAAGCTATAATCCCTGAAGATATTTCTCCATTATTGTTTGACTTTTAAGTTGTTAAAATTTCATAAAAAAATGTAAATAAATATTCACAACGTTCCGAACCGTGACACCAGTGTGTCTTGTCATATTGTATTGAGCTGAAACGTGATCTTGAACCAATACACCCCTAATTCAAACATATTAAAAACAGGCTTGAAAAAATAAACCATTGGCTACCAAGATTTTCAAATTTCGGAACTGCCCTGAGAAAAAAAAAAAAAGACAGACCTTTAGTTTTGATCCATAGTCAGTAATATACATCTATGTAAAGACAGTGATCATTAATATGTGGGATACAGATACATATTTCTAAGAATTAACTTCAACATTATAGGTAGTTTTTAGCAAATTCTTCACTACATCATATTTGTTCATATTTTCATTTAACATACAAAAATGTAACCCTTTCTTGGGCAATAAAATGTTTTTAAATCGCTCTTTAAAACCTCTTTATTTATTTCTTACTTTATATTCTTATTATGATCTTATGTTAGAAACTAAATGTGTTAATCTTTTCACATTGTACACAGTGAAAGTTTTATGGTGGTCTTGCAAACAAATTCGACAATAAATAAAAAAATTTTTATCAAGGGCTTTAACTGCCAATTTTCTAAATTGATTCTATTTTAATTCAAAAGTTCTCAATGCAATTGAAGGCTGACAGTATTCTAAACCCATTAGCATTATGCTTGGTTATAAAAAAAGATTGAACAATTTTAAAGTATTTGCCTTTTTTTATAACTCATTCACTTCAGATATTGAGCCAATTTGCTTTGAAACAAATGACGAACAGGAAATAAATCCCATATGCCGGTTTAGTTCAAGATGTAATAGATCAGCAAAGACGAGCATATGCCAGTCACATGCAAATGGAAGTCCCACAAAGGTGCAGCTGAAGCAAGCTGGGGGATGGGCAGGAAACTCCATGTGCCTTCCAGCATCAAATGAATGAAAATAAGAAGATAAGAATCTGATATGGAGAGTCGTCGAGCTGTCTCGAACAGATAGCGAATCCCCAGAGCGAACAGGTAATTTACCGGCAGCAGCAATGCCTCGCTGCATGCTATAGCCCTCACCTCTCACCTCAGCTGGACATAGTAATTAACCATGCTGATTGGAACCCAATCGCTCCCGAAACATCAATGTCGGGTTGCTCACTCCAAAAATCGAGTGGTGAGGAGACAAGGACATAGTTAAAAAGACGGACAAAAGCTTCCATTTTATCCTTCATTCTAGACACGATTGGTCTCTGGAAATGAACGCCGTGACAAGCAAAAGCAACATTCATTAGATCTAATCTCAGTGTTCACTTTTCAAAACATCAGCATTAAATACTCATGATTCATTTAACTTAATTAGATTTCATCCACAGTGCTCTGTTTTGTGACATCACCATATTAAGACCACGCAAAATGAATCTTCTGCCGTGTCACACACCAGGATGGGCCGACTATCAATTTATAATGGCAGTGCTCGAGGCAGGTCCACCGGGGGTGGAAGGGGGTTGGGGTATATATAAGGGGTGCAATGACCTGATGATGGGATGTCTGAGCTCTCACTCAACCACTCCAACATCTTTATTGATGCTTGGAGAAGTCCGAAATTTGTCATTTTTTTTTGTCTTTGCAGTCCAGACAGAAAGATTAAAGACACAATGTCAATGCTGCACAAAAACACACCTTCAAGCAGTGAGGACAACACTATCCTACATGTTTCTTAAAATGTGTTCCCAAATGCAGCCTGTATTTTTAAAGCATTCCATAAGAACAGGCTAAAACTAAATATTTTTACACCACCTTTCAAACTCTTATTTAATCCAATAGCGAAATAAGATCACAATACAGATCCAAATACTGCCCCTCAACATTTTTAGAATGTAAGAACAAATGCAAACATACAACATTATTGAAGAAAATATATCAATGCACTTATATAAATTAAAACAAATCATTATAGAATATATTGGTGGTTGACAAATAACACAAATCTGATTGTCTTTGTGTCACATAGAGATAAAAAGAGTAATATTTTTAATGAAAATGTATTTAAATGTTGTTCCTCTGACAAGATATAGTAAAATACTACCAAAAGTGTTGGTATTTATTATATCAATATCATGTGATATAAATAAATAGAACAAAAGGAAATTAGCATCTCTAAGGTAATTTTTTAAAGTTTAAAGTTTTTTTAAAGAAATTATTGAAAATATTCAGAAACATTTGAGGAGCGATGCCCTCCTTTGTATGATGATTTGGAAAAAAAATTACCAAATTTTTGCACGGAAAAGTAAAATATCAAAGAAGTCATGACTGTTTGAGGAACTGATTTTTTCACTCTATATGAAAATACAGTCTCTAGAAACTAGACCTTAATATCACACCATATGACAATCTATGATATTGGTGTAGCTAATTGGTAGAAAAATGCATATTTTCAACACAAAATCTAATAGAACGCACAAATATTTGAAGATTTAAAGTTCAGAACTAGGGCCAGGCAATATGGCTGAAAACTAATGGTCATTCATATAAGTCGTTATTTTTGGAGAAAAATAGATTACATTTAAACATTTTATTATAAAAGTGAACAACCGTGGAAAACAATAAATCTATAACAATTATTTCATAACATTTAACAACGATATTGCGCAATTAAAATAATACTGTTACACAATTGGCACTCCCTACGTTGCTAGGCAATCAGAGAGCGAATGCCTTTTCAATGCAACCAAGCTTCAACCTCTGTTATTTTGCGACAAAGAATAAAAAATATTGAACATTTTATTGAACACATTTTTTATTGATATCGATCACGTGTTTATCGCAAAACAAATCGTTATATCGACCAGCCGTAGTCAGAACTACACAAAAATTATTTCAGACATGATTTTTGAAGTTCAAATGCTCAAATGTCAACCACTCACATATTAAGTATTAAAATAAACAAAGACTCTTAAATAAACCTTGTGATGAAGAAATGCACGTAAAATGTAGATAAATCAAACAAAGTGTATTTTTGTATTAATCTTGCCTGCTGGTTTGATGCTGTGGTTGCTAAAACACAAACACCAACTCAGCGAGTCAGCAGTGCAGGAAATGGAGTGCAATTTTATCAAATTATACAGTTTAAGAGTGTCCAGCAGAATTTACTTTAATTCCTGATGATTTTTTTAATGAAACATTTTGTACGAAACCAATTTTTCACCATTTAAACTATTTTAAGTTGTTATTAAATGGAGTAAGGGTGTGCCAAATATCAAATGTAATGATGCATCATGATAACATTCACGTCGATCTCATTCAGTGTGAATTTTAGTGTTAGTCACTGAAGGATAAAATGTCTACAGCATCACAATGAAAGTGATGCCCTGCAGCTTGCTAAACAGAGAGCTTGTGCTGAGCTGCATCTCCAGTGACCTGAGGCACATGAGCAAATAATGCAGGAAGGACAAACATTCATCTTTATGGCCTGATTCTAAAGAAAATGAAGTGCTTGTAATCAGATCCACTATGGATTTTTTTATGACATACAATACTGTGTGTTTTTTCCTTTTTCTTCCTCACATGTACTCAGAAACAAAAAAAATCAATGAAGGCCAGCAGAGCTTTACAAAGTCAACCTCTATGCAACTGATTCAAAAGCAAAACAGGAAATCAACCCATATTCATTTCTTTGTAGGAGATCATGTTTTCCATTGCATAGATGGTTGAAAGTTACTATTAGTTACTAGCCAGTATCCCAATGAACCAGATATGAAAACACAATGACCAATTTATACTAGAATTACTGAGCAGAGGATGTTAATTCACCATGAAAACAAACCAAGCCATTGGTTATAACTAGAACATGGGCTGCATCTTACAAACTCTGAAATGTTATGTCCATCCTCATTCTAATGAACAAAGTGCAACAACGTTCCAAAACAATATAGTTTCCTTCTAAATCACTGCAATTTCAGTTTCTGAAAAGTTGCAATTATTACTTGGCTTTGGCATGTCCTTGGTGTCCCTTCCTGTCTCATTAACATATTCAAAATGTTCATGGTAATTAATGCCTTAATTTCCATGTTGATGGGGATCTAAAAAGAGAATTTGCAGTGGGGACCATACGTGCAGATTGGAACTTTTGTCACTGAGTGATTTATTGAATTTTCTTAGTCTAGGTAAACTTGTTGGTGCTTCTAAATTGAAAACATGATTAACTTGCAAATGATGAGAGAAAATGGGAAAGTTGTTTGTTTCATAGCAGCCACATACCTGTTCTACAAGTCTTGAGAATCCAAATGAACTTAAACTGAATTTATCCACACATTTAACACTTCAACAGTTCACCTGACAGGGCTTTCTGTTCGTTTTTTTTAGAGTAATTGAGTCGTTCATCTTGTGGCTGCAGATTAATGAACACAATGAACGACTCAACTGATGTGTCAATACTTTGAAGGACTCAAAGAACACTGGGCAAAGAATTGATTGGAACTGAACCAAATAACTCCCTTACAAGACTAGTGGTTTCGGAGTAATTCAGATTTTTTTGCTCATCACTCATGTTATGAAGATATGCAGAGCGTAGAGATGTTCTTTGATTGCAATTGATCTTTACATTTTTACATACTAAATTACATTTAGGGATGTCAAGAAGAGAGATACGGCTCATAAACACACCTGAATAAGGCAAAAAAGGCAATTACCTTGTTGTTTTGTTTTGTATTTCTTTAACAATTGCACACATGCGTTTTGAGAGCATTCTATGGTTGACATGACTGGAATTCTGTGCAGACCAATCAGTATCTGAGTCCAAAACATTGAGATTTGTATTTTCATGGAAAACTCAATGAGCCTTGTGGAACAAATACCGCTCTGCTTGAATTCATCTGTAATTATTTTGTAAACGTTGTTTGATGGCGGCATTATCCAAAGCAACAGCAGTGGCATTCTTCCTGGAAGCCACCACAGAAGGAGGCTAAGTGTGCAAAAGTCAAGCACGGCTGCAAAGATAAGGTTAACTGAATCCAAGTAGAGCAGACATAATTAGTTAAAGCTATTTGGACTGATGCAATCTTCCTCCATTCCACTAGTTAAGTGCCAGATCTGTCTTTCCACTGAGAATTTTCTATACTCAGTTATGCTTCATGTCATGAATGCTGTTTAAATGGAAAAATTAAGAATCTGAATTTAAATAATTGGGATTGACCGAATTATTTGGTCATCCCTTAAAAAAATATATTTTTTTATTGATCTATACATCTATGTTGTGGATGGGAGCTGGTACCATCTTGAATGGTATGCAAGCCACTTGATGTGTTGGAAAAAAATGTCTATAAAATTTAACAGGTTCAAAACCCACTTATCATTATTAAACGTTATCAAGACATGCGTCATAAGACAAATGCCAAACAAAAAGAAACAGCGGTTCATCTCTGTGTGTGTGATTGCTGGAGGGGGGTTTACTTGAAACAACTATCTCCCTCTCCTCTATCTCCTTGTCATCTCAGTGCCTCTCTCATAAACACAGGAAGGAACAAGCCAAAGCTCTTGACACAGATGCCATCAAGAAGCAGTCTTATCTTTGGGCTATGACATGCACAAAGGCTCGCAGCCTAGAATGGGGACTTCATATCGACACAGATGCGGATGTCAGAGCATTTGAATGAATTTATGTTTGATTTTTTTAATATTTGTAAAATGACACAAAATTAGAACATTGCAACCTGGGGATTGGTGTTTTCGGGACATTTTTTAAGCATCAAACACCAAAACATTCTTACACTTCTGACACTAGCTTGTTAACACGAAAGAAGAAAGAATTTTTATTTAAAATAAATAAACTTTCTTCAAGCTTGGAAAAAAACATGTAATATTGTAAAATTTGTAATGTTCGAAAAAAATTTATTTTAAGATTACATTTTTAGGCCAATGAATTTATTTTATTTATTTTGGGGGACTCCAGGGCAGTAAAGTGAGGCAAGAAGTGAGGTGGGAAAGAAAGATGGGAAGGATGAAATCAGGAATCGTTGATGATGTCCATTTTCGTCTGCTTATGCAGGGCCGGGTCGTGGGGACAGCAGTCTGAGCAAGGAACCCCAGACCTCTCTCACCAAGGACACTTCCTCCAGATGTACCGTGGGGGATAGCGAAGCTTTCCAATGCCAATTTGGAGACATATTCTCTCCATCGAGTCCTGGGTCTTCCCAGGGCCTCCTCCTGGGCGGACATGTCTGGAACACCTACCGAGCCACCTCGAACTGGTTCCCCTCAATGCGGAGGAGTAACAGCTCTACTCTGAGCTCCTCATGAGTGACAGAGCTCCATACCCCATCTGAAGGAGCACCCCATAACCCTTGCGGAAGAAACATATTTCGGCCACTTGATTCCGTGATCTTATTTTAGTGACCATAGGGTAACGAAAAATTTCCATGTTTGATCCGTCTGTTCACCAAGCACGAGCAAACAATCAAACAAACCCCGCCAAAAAATGGCAAAACATATCTGAACCATCTGTTCAACAAATTTTTCAGGAACCAAAGAATTGCTCTGTATTTATCCCATCTGTTCAACAAACACAATACAAGCTTCTTCGGCTTCCGGCATTTAAAGTTTGAAGTCCCATTCCTTTGTCTAAAGATTGTAAAACAGTTCATGTTTTAAGGCACGAACATTCGTGTTTCAGTTGTTATTTTATTGTTGTTCCAAAAATAGTCATAAATAGTAGATGTGTGTTTTCTTCAATTATTTAATAATCAAGTAATGTACCATTCTTTCTAAAATCTTTCAGAGGAAACTATCTGAGCAAAAAAAATTCTATTAACAAAGTTGTTCAATAATCACAAGAGCTAAAATCTTCAATTTAATCGAGATTTTGATTTTAAGTCGAATTGCACAGCCCTAGTGCAGGTCTTTAGAATAGCTTCAGCTTCTGGTCGAAATAAATGGAATCCACCGACCACACAACAACAGTTTTAATATTCAGAACCTGTGCAAAAACAAATATCATTTTTTAAACATCACCAACTCACTACATTCAACCAAAAATCTCCAACTGTTCACCTGTGTATAAAACAAAGGGAATTAGCATATAATTTCCTACATAAATCATATATAGGGTGAATGTGATGAATTATTAATAATATTCTGTTCAAAAAGGGCAACATACGCTGTGCCAGGACATTCTGGTGCCTTCAGCAACATTTAATCAAACCAAGAAATGCACAAAGAGATCTCAAAAGAAGAGCTCTGCATTTGAACTCCTTATTTCCTCTTTGAAAAGAAAAATGGTGTGATAGCTGAATGGTCTGACTAGCAGGGAGAAGCTTTAGCAAGATTCATTAAATGCTGCCTTGACGCTCCCATCTCTTCTGCATGTTCAGAGCCATCCAGCCCCAGATTGAAACTGTCCATCAATACATGCGAGCATTGAACCTCGCTCAATAAATCCATTTCCTGTTATATCTAAAGCCCCCTCATCACAGTGAGCTAGCCTTATTCATCCCTCCTTAAGGAGCTCGATCCACAAATACACAGATCTGCAGAACCTGAACTGGCTTTTTGATGGTATTATAAGTAGAGTTTTATAATTAGTTACACAGTTAAAAACATGAACTCTGTGTTGATTTTTGAATACACTACGAGACGGGTTGTGAACTGAAAAAGCAAAGATCGCTTAATATTTTGACACATTTCGACCAATTTTATTATAGCCAGCTTCAAAAAGTAAGTGTTTAAAAACTGTGTCTTAGCACAGCTTCTCTTGCATCAATCCCTACATGCAAGGCGTTTGCTTATTAAACAAAAAGGCTTTGATTGGGATGCATTACCTATGCCAACAGGTCTCTACAGCAACAATGCAAAATAAAGATTGAAATGTGTCGTGTCTGTGTCCACTATTATCTAACGACTGTTACTGTGCATTTGACATGGTTCAAGAGTACTTTATTTTTTTTTTAATCGTAATCAAACTACTAATCGCTTTCCTGTGGCTCAGTTGGTAGAGCATTGCGCTAACAACGCAAAGGTTGTGGGTTCAATTCCCAGGGAAAGCAAGAACTGACAGAAAAAAATATATATGTTCATTCAAATGTAAGTCGCTTTGGATAAAAGCGTCTGCCAAACGCATAAATGTAATGTAAATGTAATGTAATCGAGCTATTCAAAATTCCCTGGCCAATCAGAAAAGTGAATTTGTATCAACAGCAGGTGTAGCAGATGCATCTTTGGATGGAAACATGACAAATGTCTCACTGTATCCCTCTCTGTGTCCCTCAATGAGCAACAGGTGGCACTCTGGTAGATTAGTTGAGTAACTCCACCTGCCACTAATCACACATGCAACCCATGCATTCAAGGTTTAGTGTCCATGTATTGAAACTAAATACTTGCACTTCAAAGAAATTATTTCCTTTTGGTTTCAGAGGAAATGGAAACATGTTATTACATATTGAGATATATTTAGGGTGTGTACGAACTATAGTGGGATTTTTGCTTCATTAAATTCTCCAACAGGGAAGTGGTTGGATATTTTGTGTGTATATTTTGCAAATCCACCATCACTGGGCAAATCTTCAGTTGAGTAGATGATACTTCTGGAAGTGAAAGAAGGATTTGGATGAAAGCATATGTTTTTGTCTGGCAAACACATTCTCCCCAGCACGTCCTCCAGTTTGGGCTGTGCCAGCCTCTTCAGAACAGAAAACAAGCCGGGAAGGTCACCCAGACAGTTCGCGCAGCTGTGTTTGTGTGCGAGTGTGTCTGGAAAAGAGACACTCTGACTGAAGCTGGGTAATTATTTGTGTTTTCACAAAGCCAGTCTCTCTAAACACAAGGGTTCTCTGGCCATGAACCCATCCTACCCTTTACAAGCCTATTTTTATGTTATGTGCAACTGCTTTCATGGCTCTCCACTCTCGTGAATGTAAAAATACACAAGGAGTTGTCGTTTGTGATTGGTGGGGAGGAGAGCTGTTGAATATGACCACGACTATATGACTTCAAACACACAATGAGAGAAGCTTTGTGAACTACCCATTTTATCCCGGCTCCTAGAGGTTCCTAGAACACTCTAGATGGAAAAACGGATGTCTCTTCTCTGCGATTCAAGAGCAACAAAGGAACAAAGGGTTGCAACCAAAATCTGGAAAGAAACATATACCCAAATGCCAAGCTACGAATCACAATAATGCTATTAAAAGATTTTTTTTATGTTTAATCAAGACAGGCTTGTCTACACTGGAGTGCTTTTTCCCTCCAGGCCTTGATGTCTCCTCTATCACCCTAAGAGATTGAGATGAATTATTCATGCAGACGTTGCAGCAGGTTCCAGATCGACGGGGTGAATGAATGCTGACTACATTGGTCCCCTGCGTGTTTACATGCACATACTCACAGTGCCTGACTGCATCGTTCGAGTGATGTATGAACAAACAGCCACAGCTATGAAAGTTACTGTTCATTTGCACAAGATAACAGGTGTGACTTCAAAATGAAAATTTGTACAATTTTGAAAAGCCAGGCCAAATGTACGGTTTCCATAGTCAGCGGAAAAAAGAAATCAGAATTGAGCATCAAAAACCCTGGCCCTGCCTAATATTCACAACAGTCTAGGGCCAAAAACATTTCACGAATATATCAACGATAAATAAAATGTTGATAAATTATTTGAGTTGTTTTTTTCTAAGGTATGCTGTAGAGGTAGACTGATATTCCGGCTGTACAACATATCGGGGCAATTGTTCAGCATTTGTATAAAAAAAAGCATGGCAAAACTGGCCATTATACGACCCTTCTTTCGAGCTTCTTTCGCCACTTCTCCAAAAACATATAGAGAGATTAAGGATAAACCAGTGAATGAACACAAAAGGTAAACCATGAAACAAACATCAGAACAATCGACATGTGATTGTACATGCATTAACAGTAACAGCATTAATGTCCATATGGAGAGCAGGGTTCAATTCAGTCCCAATGAGCACTTGTCGCCATTTTGTGTGGTGAATAAACATACACACAAGCAGAGAAAGCATCAATTGAGCAATTAAAGCAACGTATAAGAATATTAAAAACAACTGTAGTGATAGAAACTTTTCGACTGCAAGGTTTGGACGGAATGGTTTGGTGCAATTTGGTTCAGTCTGGTTCACAGACTGCATCTGCCTTGATCATGTTGTATTCCTTTCTCTGCAATAAGAGAGAAAAGCATGGAACTCCTAGCTGAACCAACGTAGACATAAGCTTGCATGTTGTTTTTCAAAGGTTTGTGTATAATATGCAGGGTTTCATGAAACACGCAACACAGCGAACCCACTTAAAATTTTACAATTGACAAGAAAAGATATTTGGATTGGAAAAATATTTTGGTCAAATAAAGCCCCTATCTTGGCATCCAAGTCAGCTTCATCATCTTCATCGGGTATAGTGTTAAAGGTGGGGGTGATAATTGGTTCGGCTCCTTTGATCTACAGATGAACACTGTAATCCGCTTTAATCATATTAACATAACCCCGTCCCGGCAAGACGGAGCCATCTATCCACATCATACCAGCTCACAATGGAAGGGTCTCAAATATTGGAAACACATGGTGAGGTTTCCACCAGTGAAGACTAGACACGTGCTGATAATTCTACGATATAATGTCCCATGATACTAAGAACTGTATTTGTTGACCAGGTTTGCATTTGTTGCGTCATGCTGAATACCAGAGTTTTGTTGTTAATATATGAAAACCAATAGTTAAATGAAAACATTTTATTTGACTAAAACCTAGACATTTGTGCAAAATCATTTAATTGAAAGGTTCAACACAGTTGAGAAAAAAATATATGGTTAATGTTAGATAGAGGTCCTTGTTTTTTTATGCATAAGAAAAAATAAAAGAATTTAATTTGCTGTTACACTGACAAACAAAAGATTATGTTGTTAAATTAAATGGCAATGTTATTTAATGGGATGCTGCTAAGCTGAAATAATTATTTACATTTTTAAACGTATTTAAGCACATGTTGATTTATTTATTATTGTATTTCTCTTTATTATTGTGTGTATTTTTTATAAAGTACAGAGTTAAGTACAGTTTAGGCATCTGTACTGTTTTTATAATGTTAAGCATCAGATGAAAACCATTCGATAATCAATGTAATTAAAACAGAACAAGACAGAACCAAATGAACCAAAGATACAGAACCAGAATCATACCAAACTGATTTAAAAAACTGAAGAAAAAAACACGACACCACAAACAAAATTAACACAGAACCATTCTAAAACCAAACCAAATGCAGGGAAAAAAAACCTAAATAAATACAGAACCAAAACAAATACAGAACCACCACAGAACCCAACAAAAATACAGAACCATAACAGAACCAATGACTGCAGAATTAAAATATGTGCAAAACTAAAATTAATAAAAATAAAACTAATGAACAAAAATAAAACGAATAAAAATGCAATCACAACAATGCATTTCTAGAATTAAAAAAAAAGTTTGAAAATAAACCCTAGACCCTCCCATAACTTTTGGACAATCAATTTCATACAAAAATGGTGCAAGGGATAGATGCAAATGAGGACAGACCCGTAAATCACAACAGAGGATGTTGACATCAAATCAGATGCTCATTTTCTTGGAAATCTCCAGAGAAAGCCTGAGCGCGTTTGAGCAAGCAGGTGTCAGCTCACTGGGGGGCTAGTCAACAGCAGCATGGGTACTGGACGGCCAATGTGTCACTTCCTGTACATCCTCTGCAAACTCACCATCACGGCCCCTCTGGAACATATGGCATGATTCGATGTCTCTGACCTCAAACAACTCCACAGCCCAGCAAGCATAATCTACACACACCGTTCCAGCGCATAAATCATCATACGCTTCTGCTCATGAGGGAAAGATTTATTCTCATTTAGTTACTCATATGTATTCTCTTTAATAAGCAGAACACTCACATTTGGAGGCCACCGTGGACTCCTGAAATTTACTTGAATCATTATATCTAGAGAAGACGAGGAAATAATGATAAAGGGAATAATTCATTCGAGGCTGTGCCTGCTTCATTGGTGACATCAGTAATTTTGGTTGTAAGCCACACTATGAAATTATAGAAGGATTATGTTTTTGCATTAAAATAGGTTGAACACATATTTTTGCAGTGTTATGTAAATAAATAGAATACATTCAAAACGAAAGTAGATTTCACATATAGGTGCAAAAAGACAGGGACAAACCCAAAATGTTAGAGAGTAAAATTCACGAATTGCAAGAAAGGGGAGCAAAAAAATATAGAAAACAACGTGGTCATTTGGTGGTTAGGTCAACACTTCACCATCGAGTTGAATTTGAGAGCTGGCACAATCTGATGACCTCACTCAAAAATAACATCCACTAATACCAAAAAGCACTGAGCATCACGCTACCAGTAATTCCAGAGATTTTCAAAATAACACATCATTTATCATCATTAGCAAGTGTAATTCAAAGCACAAAAGATATACATTGTTCAGGATGACAACTACTGATAATGTAGTTGTTGGAAATACACTTTTTCCCATTTTCCTCAGCAGCTGAAGTATATCTGTACATCTGTCGAGCTCTCACTAGCTGCATTTTGAATATCACATAAAAAACCCTGGAAGGAAATGCCAAGTTGTAAATTTTGAAAATAAGCATTAAAAGTCATGCCCATAACTGAGTAGGATAATCTTTTTATGCAATACATTTTTTTCTTTGCAGAAACTTGGATGGAAACGCATTTACACATTAAATACCAATGGAAAGCAATGGCAATGCATATTTCTGTCTGAACCGAATTGCTATGGGGTGGCATTAAAGAATGAACAGGTCATCAAAGTGGTTCGGGACCATCACCCCCTAGAACAGTCTTGCGTTCCCAAAGAGCAAGGTGACATGACTACGCATATTGTGTTAAAGTAAGTTATTATATACAAAAAAATGCCTTCTCTTGATGCAGCAACATTCATTTTCTTTTGATATTTGGCATCAGTTTATCAGTAAGTGACGATTTTGTTCTTTTGAACTCGTTGGATGGAAACGAGGGAAAATCTAGAGAAGATGGGGATATAATGCTAAAAGGGACTAAAAATGAACAATCTTCAATTGCAAAAAAATAGATAATGAAAAACACTGAATTGGAGCCATCGGTAGGAAAAAGAGACAAAAGTAACATTAAAAACATAGTTTCTCCATAGTTTTACTGAATTTAGAAGCACTACAATCAAATGTATTGAATAGACAGCTCTCCTTTATAATAATTTTATAATGTATATTCATTTATTAGATAGAGTTGCATAAAGACAGGGTTAGAAAGCTCAATAAGGACAATAAAACAATGCAGTGCAATAGTCTCGGTTGGACCAAGCAGTATATATACATTCATTAAATATTCAAGGTGGGTGTGCAGATTTTTATGAATTATGTTAACATCTCTTCAAACCTCTCTGGAAATTTCAATGAAACCGTATACATTACAAAGAACAGTAATAAGTAAAATTGTTTTTTAAGTTGCAGCTTTTCAAAGTAAAACCTTCTTAAAGTCTCTATCCTTGTACATCAGGGATGGACTGGCGACCTGTCCAGGGTGTACCCCGCCTCTTGTCCAATGTGCGCCGGAGACCCTTGTGACCCCAAAAGGGAATAAGTGGGTTGGAAAATGAAAAAAAATGATTGAATGAATGAATCTTTGTACTTTACAGCACAATACAATATAGGACGGCTTTAAATAAATACTTTTAGCAGAATATTTGACCAAGCTTTTGTGGTATAAATGCTGAAATGACATCTGATGAGGATAACACAATTTAGTTTTTCCCTGATCCAAATGCTGGATAACCAGTGTTTACCCTGTTACCTTTACCTTCTCCAACCCCTACCACAGAGACACAGACAATCTCTATTCATCTTGAAAGCCACAACCTTCTCCGGCCCACTCCCTTGTGAGGACAGGCATGGCTTCAATCCAGAGCACCAACATCCATCATTGCACAATTACACCGGAACATTCTATGGTACTCAATTACTGCCCTGCAAGTCTCTACCAACAACTCAATCCAATGCACACATGAACAGGCAAGCAGTAAACCAGCATATGCACTGGTACAGTCATCAAAAACCCTCACTTTGTCCTTGGCCAACAATAGTGCTGTAGAGCAAGATAGAAGAGGGTGAGATAAACAGGAAAAATGAACGAAAGGGAGAGAGAATTCCATGTGCTGATTGGGGAAAATGATGAGGGTGGTTGGGGGAAGGTTTGGCATTGTTGTGGGAATCACATACCAACCGTTACCATGGTGACCTGCTGTCAGTAATGGACTCCTAGCAGTAATGAGCATGCTGGGTCCCAGAGAGACCCCTCTGCCTAACCCCTTAACACTACATCCCCCACCCCTCTCCTGCCTCCAGCAGACTCAGGGCTTTGCTCCAAATGGCCACAAATCCATCCCTCATACTGCCTTTTCCCAATTTAGAGTGCATAGTTTTGATCTGCTTAAAACCTTGAGGCACAAATCAACCAAGAGTCCTAGCTGACAGACTGCACCCCACCTCGCTCACACAGGTGAGTAATGACTGGTGGGCAAGACTCGGCATATAAAAGGTGGATTGGAGCAGTTTTTTGAGTAGGCATTCTAGAAAATATCTCTACAACTGGTAGTATTTTTGCTGCTATTTGCAGGGAGAAACAAATCAATATAACTGTGTGTTCCATAATGCTAATCCAACAAAGCGATTTATGCAGTACATTAGCCCATATCTCAATGTGATCAGTGTGGTTTTTGTCAAATCATTTCAGGATCTCTTGGACTAGAAAAAAAAAACAACCACAACAGTGCACACAAACACCCACCAATACAGGCTAATTGCTTGGGAGGACACAAGATGATGACATATGGCCATGGTAAGCAAGCAATGATGACAAATAGAGGGCGATGAATGAATTAAAAAAAGGATGACAGGCAAACAAACAGTTTCTGAAAGACAACCAGTTGATTTATATGACTACAGAAAGATACTAAACGCTAATGCACCATTGTTATGCATGTCCTGTATTTTCCTGTCTTTTTTTTCTGGGCATTTCTTTGTTGCAATTGTCTCATATGAAGTGCTGCATGTTTTAATGTTTGTTTGCAGCACTGCATTGATTAAAAATTCCACTGTGGCTCAGTTCAGTATTTTCATGCAGCCTCTGTTATGAGGTAATAAAGAGCAATGTAGAGTCAGAATATAACTAAGAAGCCTGCTCTAGAAAATCCACCACTGGGCTCGTAACATTTTTAAATCCCAGGTAGACCCTTCAAGCAGGCACTCTTCAGTTTTTGGTAGCCCAAAATAAATTTTAGGTAGCTCAAATTTTGTAATGTGGAATATTGTAAAAGAAACAAAGCATTAATGAAAAATATATTTTTTTAAATTGCCTTTTATGACACGCATGTTAACAGACGAGAACTTGTACACATATCCGGAGATCTGATAAAATTAAAAATAAACTTTACTGTCTTGAATGGTCAGGCATGAGTGTAAGGGATTTCAAAGTTTAAAGCAGCTAAATATGCAGCTCTACCACATCCTATTTGTTTAAAACAATTGTTTTAGGCAAATTTAGAGACAAAGAGGTGCAAATTTGTGTCCTGCTGGTCAAGAAACAGATAATCACTTGCCTTGCCGTGGAAGTTGAACAGCATTCGGCTATTTATGATCCTCAAAATACTTTATGAAGAGCTGTTTGTCAAGGACATAGCATGGGCTCAAGCTGCTGAGGATGACTGTGCTGAAGGCAAGTACTCTTTGTGTTTGCCCTGCACCATAAGCTTGCCATATTGAGAAAGAGTACCAGATTAGGGTGTAACGGTTCACGTGGATGTATTGAACTGTTTCAGTGCGGCCTGTTCGGTTCGGTACACTTGCGTGCCGTTTCGGTATATTTTTTTTATTAAATAATATACATTTATTTCGGCATACAACTTTAAATTTATCCACTCGTCTATCCCCGTTAGGTATTTTAACAGAGAAGCTAAAGTGTTCCCAAAGAGGAGACCGTAGTGAGGTGGGAGGGTCTTCAAGCTCTGGCCTCTCTTTCGCTGTTGCCATTTCTCACAGCAGCGCTACTGTGCGTCACTCAATAGCGTCCGTGTGGAAACTCGCCTAGGAACAATGTTCCGCTGAGCTTAATATCGCCCTAATAATGAATTTATATTATTTAATTAAAAAAATATATCAAAATGGTACGCAAGTGTAAATAAAAATTTTGTAAGCTCTTATGTTTTGTACCGAAAATTAACCGAACCGAGCTCTCCAAGACACTGTACCAAACCGAATACGATTTTAGTGTACCGTTACACCCCTATACCAAATATGGTACTTTGCCCCATTTTAAAGAGCAACAAGGAAAAATCTGAGGAGTGTTAAGACACTTGCACACAACATGACTTTTTTTTTAGACATTTATCTGTAAAATGAAAGTAGAAGTAGTATTTTGGGTATAAGAGAGTAATGCAAGATTTTAGAAGTCTTAAACTCACTTGTTCACTTTAATTGAGTTAACTGGCAAGCAAAATATGGACAACGTCTAAAAGCAACTAAAGTTCCAGCACTGAAGACATAGTTGTTTGGCTGGATGGGGAAAAACTGTGGAAAGATGCTGACCTTCATGGGTTGATCTTGGTGTTCATGCTTGCACTGAGTTACAATATTAAGGAATGAGGAAGTAAATGATGGTAATAATATAAACGCAATCCAAAGCAGTCTTAGTGTGAATCGGCATTCACAGTAGATTCTTGTTAACTTAAGATTGAATCGCCTTCAAGGTCAAGGTTACTCTACTACTCATGAAATAAAATATGAGTAATAGAAACCTCACATCTCATTCCTTCATTCAGCTGCAAGTTTATTTCCTTCTTTCCTTCCTCTGCTGTGGAAGAATATCATTTTCCTTGACCACAAGAAAAACGTGTTATTAATGGAAGGACGAATATCAGTCAACCCTACAACTATTATACAGTGAATCCGTTTTGTGATGCTTTTAGGCATATCTTTCCATGTTCTCAACAGTGATGGCAGTTTAGAACCTGAAAGCAACTCTAATAACAGTGTTGCGCTCTAGTGAGCTGTGACTATTTCCATATTCCATCTATTTTGCAGGTATGAAGCTGTCCTCCCACAAACATGGTTGACAATAGGAATGGGAGAAAGAAACAGAAGGAGAATGCTATACTGACAGGCACATCACATCACTTCACTAGTATAGTCTAGCTTTATTGTTTCATTCAAAGCATTCAAAACGTGTTACTTTAGGAGACTATGAATTGTACTGCATCCTCCCCCGCTGAAAAGAGTTTCCAGGCAGAGTTGCGTTTTGGTTTAATTACAGGTCTCATGCAGCCTAGATCTTTCTCCAAATGCTCTAAATTGCAGGGTGGAGGTTTTGAATGGTCATCTTGCCAAATCTATTCCCAGTGGTTTATGACGATTATAAGAAAAACATTCTTGAGAAAAATGTAACTTTGTGACTTACACATCGGATGACTTTTCACAGGTTGATATGATCCTTTAGTGCAGAAATAAAAGTTAAAGAATAAATTTCTCATCAGATTAGGTTAAAAAAAAGGTTAAAAGCAATCCCTTTTTAAACACTGGGTAAGAGTAAATGATATTGAATTGGCCAAAAAATGAACTCTGCCAAAAAAAACTACGTTTCCTCTAATATGCCCTTATTTTACTTGTAAAAAGCAAATAAACACAATCAATTGTAACCACTACATGTCAAGGACATCTGTGGCGAGTTTGGTGTCCATACTACAAGAAACTAATATTCTGTACAGGTTTTGATAGAACAAAGTTCAGGCGTAATCCATTTTGACACAATATGGCACAATAATTGAAATATGGAAATATGGGGACTCTCAGGCTTAAGAGGTTAAATATTTATGCCATGCATTATTGATTTATGTGCTGAGAGGGAAAGATCCTACAATATCAAACTTCACACTTTAGGTAGCATTTTAAAGGTAACATCAATAACAAACAGCTAAATAAATTAAAAGTCGTAATCTCAAGGGATCTCAAATATTTCACAAATGGACAAATATCGAGAACAGAATTGGCTCATGTTTATAACACGATGCAACAGTCCTTACCAAGTCCCGTTGACTAAACTGTTACACAATGTAAGAGGTGCAACCTATTTAATGACAGGCTTTGATTGAAAAATGAACCCCTTAAGACAACCGGTAACTTAATGAAAATTTACTTTGGAAAAAGCACACAGATGATTAATATATTACAAAATAAAACAAATAATAGGCATGACATGGCTAATGAACACAACGTATAACAAAGACAATCACTTTACAGTTCTTAAAGGGTTAGATTATAATACAATTACAAAAACATACAAATCATCTTATTATTTCACCCAGAATGTAAGAAATATTAATATATAATAATATCATCAAGGTTTGTCAAATCTTGGAAAACAAAAGGAAATAAAACTAGGCTGTGTATGAAAATAAAGTACAAATAGAGTAATGGCCAAGTGGTAAATTTCCAGATTCCCAAGAGACGTCAAATGGAATTGACCGAACATGAAAAAAAAAATCACCTGACTGGGCATTCACCTGACTCTAAGGAGTCGATCAGGATTGTAATTTTAACATGTCCACAATACAGCAAAAACAAACATCTTGGTAAAAACAATTTGTGAACCAGTGAACCTGGGGTGCCACAGGTGTTGATCCAAGGTGAGAGCGAGCAATGTTTGATCCCTCAACCCATCAAAAACATCAAATGTAGCTGGAAAGTTATCAAACACTACAGTAAGTACTTGAGTAGGTAATCGTAACATTAGTAATCAACCAACTTAATATATCAGAATAACAACAGCGGGACAGCCAACAGCGGCTGGTTGTCTCTAGCAGAAGTACAGTCAATAACATGCATCTCCAGGAAAACTCCACTGCCAGTGAGGTGCCAACAAAATGAACCATTGTGTGGCATCTATGAAGAAGCTCATTTCACCAACCAGAGAAATCTGTAAGTCATATTGGGCAACTTTTTTGGTCTGCTGCCTTTTGTGACTGCTGAATTCCCAGGGGACACTTATTTGCATCTCATTTCTGAATGACAAAGGAGTAGTGGATAAAATTCCTGGAGTGGAACTGATTGCTTCCTGTTGAGATATTGGGCATGTGTACTGGTCATAAATAGCTCAGCTCAGAGGACCCAGTCACCTGCACACATCTATGAAAGAGTTTCCTTTTCAAAGACCAGATTTAAATGTCTTCAGCAGATAGCACAAAACCACTACAGCAAACAATTGAAAATTTGACAGACGAAGATCTAGATTCGCAGAACATCAAAGAAATGACCAAAATCTTTCTGTTTTGTATGAATCTTTTGGCTTTGTATGAATTAAGCTGTGTCCACCCTTGAAAAAGTAATTTCTTTTTAACATAAATGCTACTAGTAGAAATTTAATGCAGACATACTGCTTTTGGAAGCATTGTTTGCACCCTTTCATTGATCATTAAAATTATCTTTGGACAAAATGTATTAAACAAAACCTTACTGTATACATCTGCAGTTTCAGTTATTTTTCTTTATCTTTTTCTTTATCTTTAACATTTCCCAAAAAGATACAGCAAAACCAAACCAATTCCATATTACTGGTAACTTTTAGGAGCGAGTTCCTTCTTGCTTGCTGCCCTGTTGTTTGTGTATCTCCATGGCAACAGTGAAGCCTACAAAACAACAATACAGAAGGCGAGTGGTGGAACATCGACAGATGTTTAGAACCAATGCAAACTATGCATTTGAGTAAATCAATAATATCCATGCACTTTTTAAGTCATTTACTTAAAAAAAAAAATGGGCAGAAATGGGCTTCCATAGAAATAGACTCCACAAATTGAAAAAAAAAAAAAAGCAATTATTCAATATATATAGCGCAGCTGCATATGGGCCATGTGAGAATAGGGCCATGTGGGACAAGTAATAATTGAGACATTAGCAGATCGCCAGAGGGACAAAACCACAGGTCTGGTGGCCATAGGAACAAAGAACAATCACAGTGGATTTGACATTGTCCAGACATGGCTTGCTGGTGGCAGGGCGGGAGTTACCCTGCTACGCTTCGAAGAGAATGAAAGAATACACAAACATTACAAATGTTCTTAAACGTGACAAAGACCAAGGCCTGAAAAGACACACTTTCCTATTCCACATTCAAGAGGACAAAAGGGAAAAAAAATCCCTTTAACAAAGCAACATGCAGTAGAGACTGAGCATTGTGTGCTGAAGAAAGGAGGAAGGAAGGCCAATTCTAAGCAAAAAGAAATATGTGCCACCAAAACAATATGTGGTCACAGACAGTGCACAACGTTTGTTCAGGCATACTTATATTGAAATCCAGAATCAAAGATGCAGAATATGAATCAGCAACAGTTGAGTAGCCATTTCACAGCAAAACAAGCAATAAACTAATAAGCAGCTACAATGCAAAAAGGCAAGGTTTAAAGTTTAAGTTTGACTTAAAAATAATGCTGATATGGTGAATTATATTAGACATTAGGGTGCTTTCACATCTCATTTGGTCCAATCACACAAGAGATAGTTGTTTTTGTCATTCTAAAGCTGGGTTGATACTCTCCTAGAAGTATTTTGTGTTCTTCTGTGTCTAACCTCTGTGTATAACCAGCCTGTGATAAGCGTGTCATAAAAGCAAGTCGGCTGTGAAGTTTTGAAATGCTCTGTGTCTTCTTCGCTCACATTTTGTTTTGTGGCAGTAAACAACAATGCGAATGAAATGGAGTATACAGTGATGGACATTCATGTGGAAAAACAATTTTTATCACTCGAATTTTAACTGGGGAAGGAAAGGAGACATTTGCTGTGTTTATTCTTTTTCTTTGTGTTTGTGAAGGAGTCAAATGGATAAAATCTTACTCTTGTGAATTACATGTCTGACCAACAGCCACCTGTCTATGTATGTAAAGTTACAATTACTGCGATGGATGTGTGAAGGCTTGACGAGAGAGCATAATCGCACCTTAATACAATTTGTGATGACGCAGACTCGAGTGCAAACCAATAAGATACAGTTTGTGAAGAGCTTTGGCCTCTTAACGATCTATTTTAGAACCAAGATATTTCTAAAACAAACTACTTTGCTGTGCAAAGATTTACTAATTGTGCCCTAATTGGACCAGGAAAGTTAGAAGCGGATTCATGAATTTGCACTTAGATCTCAATGTCAACTATTCGGGAATATGTGAAAAGTTTTATGTTCACAAAAAGCCAGATCACAGCAGAGGTGTTGTTTAATTAAAAAATATTTGCTATTGCTATAGTTTTAAATTACAAGAGCACCTAGTGGTGAATAAGTTATATATGGCACCTTTAGGACACTTTGTTTAAAGGGTCACGATACACAGGCTTGTGAAAGAAATTACACAGGAAATGAAGTATTCCTTTCCTATAAAGCTTCTGTGACTCATCTGACTCATTTTAATTATTCATGAGGCTGACTTCTATTATCCTATGAGAATACACAATGTAATTATTAATGACACCCAACTCTTGACTGGTCCGGTCAAGTTGCAAGGCCGCACAGTAGTATGGAGTTCACAATGGGTCACAAGTGTTGTTTCCGCGGTGCAAAGTGCTGAGGTGATGCATGGCTTTCCTCAGAGCTAAACTTTGGCTTCGAGTAGTTTGTTGGTATTACGACCCTGACTGTCAAAGAAGTCACAAAAAAACTGTGAAAGCCTTGCAAATTCTTGAGTACTAACCTTGCTACTTCTATTCAGACACATGGTTAAAGTACTTTTTTGAATCCAGAAACGGACCAATCTGATCAAAGCTCTCAAAAGAGCCACATTTGAGGTTAATATCTTCCCAACTCAGTCACAGCAACGGCTCATAGATGACCAGCCTGCAATGTATCTTCATTCCACTTGTGAAATAGTGATACACTACTCGAGGGGTAAAGGCTCTGTCTGATTTTACCCACGTCTCCCCCTCTATGACTGCACAGAGCAATCAAGGGTTGAAAACATTTTCCCAAGGGTAACTGAAAGGCCCAAAGGTGCATGTTGAGGCTATGAGTAGAATGAATACATGTTAATTGTTTATTGCAGCCTTGGACAACTGTTATGGGGCAAAGGGTACAGGGAACAATCAATAAAGGCATGACTGCATGGAGCTGTCAGTTCCTCAGGCAGCATCTGTACAGCCAAAACAGCATGATGCTTCTCTCACACAGTCAATTAGCCGTATTAATTACCTGTCCAATACATATCATTTAAAATCTATTAGACCCTCTTTACGAGCCCTCTCAGGCAAGATTACAAGCCAAATAAAGCTGGAATAAAAACAGCCATTACTAAAGCAAAAGGAAGTCTAATTTGGCTTTATTTGGGATGAGAGGGGCTGTGTGAGAATCAAATATTATTTATGAAAATTGAGTTAAGTAAAAACTCAGATGCCTATAGAGGTAAATATTTTACATGCTGTGCATTTAAGTCCATAAACCTAAAAGGAATAAATGTAATGTATGTGTAAAAATGTGGTGCAACAATAATACATTTTTATATGCAAGTATGCAAATTTTTCAAAATCAATTTTCATTATGCATTCCGAATAATTAGAATTACAAATGAGATTTGAGTGCATCTCCCAGAAGAGCATGATTTCTCAATTCACAACTGCGTGCTTCTAAACCCACAAGACAATAGAATTTCTAACGTGGTTTTCGCACCATTGAAACCTCATGTTTATTTTTAAAAAATGACATGTGTTTTGACTTATGGGTAAAAATAAAATATAATTTTAACTCTTTTCAATCTAACAATTATTAATTTTGGATCAATAAATTTTCTTCTGTTGGGGGATTAGAAATTGTGTCTTGGAGATCCAATTGTTCCAAAACATTCATTCAATCATTTTCAAACCCACTTATTCCCATTTGGGGTCACAGGGGTCTGCCGGTGTCTATCTACAGTGTGCAGAAGCAGGGGTACACCCTAGCCCATCACAGGGCAACATTCACACACACATTGACACCTAAGGGGAATTTAGATTATTAACCTAACCTAATTAACCTAACCGCATGTTTTTGGGATTGTGGGGGAAACCCGCTCAAGCAAAAGGGAGCAAACTCCTTCCAGGCGAGCCTCCAACCCACAACCATCTAAATGGAAGGCCACCGCTAACCACTGCGCTACCGTGCCGCCCTATTCCAAACCGTGAAAATGGCAATTAAAACAAAATATTTATACCAATCCCTACTTTGATCTATTGATAGTCTTTTTTTTACAAAACATGACATCAGCTGTATATTTCTGCTCTGTGTCTTCGCTCTTTTTCTCAAAATGTAAAATTTCGGACCAATCCATGGCGCACTTTCAAATACACGACTATAACAGCAGCATTCAAAATAGTTTAAAGAAATCTATGCTCATTCCATCAGTGGCGAGGTAATGAAAGCAATACAAAGCCACCTACGATAGGAACACACTAAAGAGACAAGAAATTCAGAAGCTGGAAGGACTCAGCTGATCTCCTGCCACTCACCAAAGAGAAAAAGCTTTCCCCGAGTGGAATTCTGAGCTGTTGCTAAAGCAACTTTCTGTGCAGCTCAAGGTGAGTTCATCTTTAGTTCATTCATAATATTTAACTTTGCACATTGTTTTTAAACTGCATAACAAGATTTTGGAATCAAATCTTCAAATATTGTTGCCTTGCAGTCAACTGCACCAACAAGGAAAGACTGTCAACCAGCCAAACTAAGATTGGCAACAGTTTGTACCAGAAACCTTCAGGGCACAGCTTCAATTGTCACATCACATGGTAAGAGAATTATGTGGAAATGTCAGTGCAAAAACATCTATGCAAAGATGCAAGTCAAACAGCTCTTACTAGAAATCTTCACTGCCAAGAGACAGAAAACAACAGTTCATCTTCAAACCCAGTCAGAAAGCTTTCTATCTTTCCATGTTTCTCAACAGAGGCAATCATAACACCAGAATCTCATGTGGCTTAGTTCAAATGGTTATTGAATTATCATTCATAATGAAAAAGCAATCCTTCTGTTTCTGAAGTGCTGCTTGTTTTGCCTCATTCCACTAAACTCATTGGTACATGCTTCAACAAAGTGGATTACTGTAGGATTTCTCTCAGCACTTAACTGAACTTCAGCTCAAAATAATGATCTGCTTTCTTCAAAATACAGATAAAACAAATATAACCTAAAAAAAAAAGAATTTGTAATTTAAATTTGAGAATTGTCATTGGCCCCGTCTGGTCTTTTCTTCTACCTGAGATCATTTTGATTAAAGCAAATGAAAGAGTTGGGAGGAGCGTGGGTGTAGCTAGGTAGAAAGAAAAGCACAAGCAAATGTTATGATATATGTTAAAGATTGATAGTGATTTTGAATTAAGTAGCAGGAAAAGCAGTCTGCAGGGTTTAGATGAGGTTGAAGATTTCTGTTTTCCTGTAATTCTTGGCCTAAACAGAGAGATGCTAAGTGCTGCAGGTCCTTTAACTTTTTAGGGATTCCTTTAACGTTCACACTAGGAATGCAATGGTACATAAACCTAATGGTTCGGTATGTACTGTGGTTTTTAACCATGCTTTTCAGTTAGGTTCAGTTCTGGCTCAGCAAAATAGTAACTTTTTAAATCATTCTTTGTATAGATCACATGAACAGATAAATAATGGCTGTTTGATTCAGCAAAATAAAGTGAATTCTATCAAACACCAAGACACATCTACAAAAATGTTAACATTGCAGGCACAAGATGACATTTTTTGTTTACCATTCTTGTTCCATCTTTGCTGTATTCGTCAGCAAAGCTGAAATGTCTTCAAACTATAGGTTTAAAAAAAAGTTGACGCCGTCTACTCATAGCGTTGACAATTCCTCCACTGCCTGAGTGAAATATACAAAGTCCCACGACTCCCACCCTCCTCTAACTTTAGCGATTGCTGTTTGGATATTTACAGGAGCAGTTCATTGATTTGAATAGAGATCCATGTCTGCGAGCAAATATCCAATGAGCTATTCAAATGAGAAACGAAAAGAAAAAAACGTGATTCACAAGTGCATATTGAACTGAGGAGGGTGTAACGAACAGTTTGGTGTAAAACATAGAATTGCGACTTTCTGTTGTGATCTTTATTTCACACCTCTAGCTCATTTAATTTGGAGCGGACCAAGAGGAACAACTGATCATGTTTGCAGTCGTCTGCAGATTTAGTCTTTATTAACACCACACTGATCGCTCTGGTCTCCACTAGTTGAAAACACAGCCATGTGACATCATACAGGCCACTTATTGGTCACAAACCTCGAGCAGGTCTCTTTAGTGCACTTTTGGTTGATTTTTAGTTTTGTTAGGTATCGAGGTGAACTGGTTGCCGAGAGGTGATGGTGCCAGAGGTGCTCGAGCCCTTGATCGCTGCTTGCAGCTTTAAATATGTTTGTTGTTGCTTTCTCACCAGCCCAAACAACATGAACTAAAAGGGAAATTAGTTCAAATTAATCAAGTCGGGTGTGAAAGCACCCTAAAAAATTATTAGAACCACAAACTCTCCCATGAAGCAAAGTCAGTTTGTTATCTGAGGTTTCATAGATTTATGTTTAAAAGCCAAAACACTTTAAAAACTTTTCAAGAGAGGAATTACTTTTTTTTCCTTTTCCTTTTTTTTAAAAAAGGAAATACAACAAGACATTTAAATATGGTTTTAGGAATCATATTCAGAGTAACAGTCTTGGAAGCAACAGTCAATTTGGAAGCAACCGTCATTTGGAACTAATATAACAACCAAGAAAAGGCAGCTAAAACAGAGTGTGAGGTTCACTTTACTCGAACTAAAGAGACTGCCATCAAACAAGACTTTCTAACCCACAAAGAGTAAGTGAGAGAGAAGCTGGTCTTCTCTGGATCATGAACTGCTGCAAACCTGCATAGTAAAGATCTCGTGTGTGAATTCCTAAACAGGGAGCCAGGACTAAGTATGAATAATTTATGGCAGCCCTTTGCTCCATGTCAGCGGCTCCACTGGATGAAATGATATTTATGGAGTCCCCTGGGCAGGGGGTGGTTAGAAAGAAAAAGGGGGGCAGGAAAACCAGTCACTGATTGAGGGATGCAGTATGAGAAGAGGATGCTAATATGTGTTCATGCAAGATGGAGAAAGATGTATTCATTAGCAAAGGTAGATGGAGGGAAATGGATATCGGCGCAATTTCGATAAATAATTGCTGTGACTTCCACAGCCTTGTGAACCGTATTTTCAAATTGTTTGTCAATACTTTTCTTTTAAATCACATTTTTATGCAAATTAGGATATGACATCATCATTGGCCTCAAAAAGTATAATGTTTGGCACAACAACCCCACAAACCCACCACTTCCACCCCTCAAACCTATAAACACAAGTGGAACACTGAATTGATGTACCTAGCACGGCAATCCCACACCGTTGGAAAATATTGCTTATAATATTGATATATATATTTTTATTTTAGACTATTTACACCAACTTTTAATTTTAACACATCATTGATGAGTATAAGTATTAAACTATTCCATCTTGTTACAATGTACAAAATAATACGAACACATTGCTTGAATGTATTCTTGAATTTGTGCCACAATCTGAAATGACTGTCTTTCCATGGATTAGGAGCCCAAACCACATTTTCCCAACCTCCCTAAGGGACACGATGTCCATCTAAATGAAACCCACAGAGAACTGAACAAGCAAAAATATCCCCGGCCACACAAGTCACATTTAATTTGAGAGTACAAAGATTATAATTTAGTATTTAAAACCATCCATGCTTGGTAGAAGTTAGCTGGAAAAGTCAAAACATTGCCAAGCCACTGACCAAAAACCAACACACAATGAGAAATAGATTTGTCATAAAATAAGCCGCATTTGACTGCTGTTTGAATATTGATGTTCTCTGAAACCATTTTACATCATAGAGTTACTTTCTTAAACATTTAAAACATTCTGGTTGATTTTTTTGGCTTCCTTTGGTAACTTTTGGTCATTTCATAATATCAACCGCATCCCTGGAGACAAAGACTTAGTCATCAGATACAACTGTTTGCAAGTCACTATACATTTACATTTCAAACTATTTCGCTCTATTACACAACATGTTTATGTTAATTACTTATATTCACTCCTGTGTTGAAGCTGAAATATTTGAATTAGAATATAGTTCGCAAGCTGGCCTTTCACATCAAAGTATGACCTCATCAAAGCATGAAGATTGGTCAAAAACTCCCATAAAACACATTCCTAAACCTTAGACCTTCTAGTGTCAAAGCTTTCAGCTACAATGTCTATAGACTGCCATCATACTAAACCAATGTGAAGTCAGAATTCATTCATTCATTTTCATACCCGCTTATTCCCTTTTGGGTCTGCCCTGGACAGGTCGCCAGTCAATCGCAGGGCAGTGAAGTCAGAATTTCCACAGCAAATGGACCTGGACCTTTACTGCTTGCAAAAGGTTAGCAGAGAATCATCAAATGCAGAACAAAAGCATTTTTTACTTCGAAACGAGGCAAAAGTCAGAAATTTTTTTTTGTTAAATTAATTTATATTTAAACGATAAAAATGCTCCATCAATAGAGACCAATTATCAAAGTCTACACCAGCAAAGTTGAAACAGGTGGTGTTTACACATTAACAAACAAGCACCATCAGCATTCACCAACTATAAATATGTTTTTAATAAGCTCCAAAAGGAGGCAAGCAGTAGACATAGATCTTAATTGTGCTTAAGATTAGATTGAAAGCAGAAAATTCTCATTATGAAACAAAAACACGTTCTTAATATTTAGTTAATAACCTCTGAAGGATGCTGTCCTCTGCTCAATAAATCAAGTTAGAATCAGTATTTAGCATGAAATTCACTTGTCGGTTATTTAAAATAATTATTATGTGCGTTGACATATTATGAAGTTTTAAATACAGTGTTTTTCCGTTGAATACATTTTTTTACATATCTTATTATATTCTTTATATAATGTTATCATTTTTAAGTTAAATGAACTTTGTTTTTGTTTTTTTGTAATATGAAGCTATACATTTTCAGGCAATAATCATAGTAGCCATGATCAATTATTGAAATTCTTTAAAATGGTCTTAATTTTATTCTATTCTGACCCTTGTTGAGTTAAATGTATTGATTTGTACATTCAAAAAGAAAGTTTTGTATTTAGAAAACAGCAATCTACTTTGAAATGAACCATAGTAATTTTAAAGAAACAGGTTTTTGTAACATTATGCAAGTTTATTTGAAAAAGAAAATGATGCATTGTTGACACCAAATAAACACTATGCTACAGCGTGTAACATAGTGTTTATTTGGTGTCAACAATGCATCATTTACTTTTTCAAATAATTTTTTTAAATGATCAAACTTCCGAGTACATGGGTTTAATTTGGTTGAACTGTCTAACCACCTTAGAAACAGAGCATATTCCAAACACCAGCCTGGGCCTCTCAAACTGGTATGAACCAGTTTTCTCTGCAGGATTTTGAGTTATGAATCAGATGTGGAATGAGGGATGCTTTCATTTTCTCATTGATTAATCACTTTTTTTACTTCATGGCTGTGAGAGCATGGCCTGGCTGGTTTCTAACTTGGCATCTCATAGCGTTTCAATATAACTTTAAACTACAGCCATAAATCTCCAGTGTTCATTTCAGCCTCTGACCTCTCCACATTGTGTAACTGTTCAAGAAGAAGGATTTAAAAACCCGCATGGCTCCTTTAGCACAGCATGAAGATATCTGAAGCATTGTCCGAGGTGACCTCAACAAAAGAGAGCAGAACTTCTATTAAAATGTCATCTCGTGACAGTCGGCTTTGTAACACAACAAAGCAGACTCCTCCTGATGCACTTGGCTAAACCAACAATGGAGTGCAATATGATGTATAAGCTCCATCCTGAACCAAACTGGGATCATCAATGATGGGAATCACAGCGGTGGGATTGTGGGGGGCTGCAAGGGGGATTTGAGCTCTGCAGGTTTCAGATGTGGGGGTGAAACTAGCATTCATTATTAATGAAAGTCAGCTACGAGGGGAAATGGATCAAATGTGCCTTTTGGTGGAGCTACGAAATCAAAACATGAATTATTTGTCATTCTTCCTGCACGCTTTGCCTTTTCTAAGCCTTATACATCTTCTTCCACAGCAGAACCCAAAGAGCTCTAGCGCCATGGAAAAATTGCAGAATTAGCATTCGATAGAGTCCAGTGGGTTTTAAAAAAACACAGTGTGCTTCACCGAATAATTCAATTTCACATTATGGTAAATATCCATAAAACATATGGTTGGTTAATGGAGTCCTGGAGACAATTATGGCTTTGAAGCCTGTGGGGTGAATGACACCATCTTGCTACCACAGCACATTTAATTCAATATAACAAACTAAGGTGTGGTAAATGTGACAGCGCATGATGAAGTGACACCAACAGAAGAGCCAGGGAGGGGGTTGATATTGATTGTACTAACTCCAGCCTGAGATCGCACAAGCTAGCTGGAGACATCAGTAAAAATTGAGTGTTTGCAAGCCCGACGGCGAGCAGTTTACGGGATGTGCCCCCTGGGATGAGAGCGGACACAAATGAGCCTCAAATGAGTCTCTATTGGGCATGCCACGTATTCCAACTCACCTCCATCCCCCATGCTTCACATAACACCACATCATGAGCTGATTGAAATTCAAATAGGCGCTCTACACAACAGGGTGTAGGTGGTGATGCATCACGGTTTACTCAGGGGCCCAATACAGTCCAGCTTTAAACCATTGAACTAACAGTCAATTTTCTTTAGTGATGTGTGCCAATATATGATTTCATGGGTCAATGCTGCTCCAAACTCAAATCCAAATCCCATCAAAACTTTATGTTTTATATTATGACTCAATTCTCCATTACCACTTTAGATGTTTCGTATCCTTAAACATAAGCAACACTCTTTTTTTGCATTCACAAATGTACTAATCAGCAATTGAATCCACAACCTTTCATGTTGTTGTAAAGCAGACATTTCTGCAATACAATTGTAATTTGGCGGTTCGCATCTAGTTGATTTGAGAATTATTGCAACCTTTCTAAAAACAAGTAGCTAGATTTACAGGAATAATGCAATTATAGTCGAGTATTGATGTTATACATTAGTCTTACATATGACCAGTCAAATTTGTGCTTGCTTTCAAATGAATTACAAGTAGAGTTGATTTGCTGATCCTTCAGAACAATTTGATTTATGTATACACTTTGTAAAAGCCCTTCCCTTAAACCGTCGATCTCAAGAGGAAGGCGTAGGGGAAATTAAGGTAAATGGAGCTCCTTTCATAAAACACTTTCACCAAAACAATTTCAAGTTGTGGTTTCATTTTTAGTTTTTAAATAAACATGGTTCTTTAAAATCAAAACTAATCTGCATTAAAAATGAAAACAGTACAGAGTCTAGTAGAACCACTGTTAAAAGGAAAGTAGTAAAACCTAATAGTAGAATGAGAGGCCATAGACAAAAGACCTGTTATTTATACTGGACGTCCTAACAACTTCCTGTATTTCCCAGAATAATTTCCTCTCAGGAAATGTCACCAATACAAGCCACTTCAACAATGATCCAAAGCCACAAAACCCATATCACAGACTTCAAATAAAAACAATAGAATATATTTCAACATAGCAAACATGAAGAGCATATTAAGAGAGAACTTTCTAAAACAGAAATGAACTTGTGTTGGATTAATGAACTGAAGCCAGATGTGTGGAAAGTATAATCTCATCACACAAGGCTAAAAAGAAAAGTTTTTCATACTGGTAAACTGCAGTCTAATCAAAGTGCGTCATAAAGCTAAAGTACTGGAGGATAATACAAATTTGGAATGACTGTGGAACTCAGGCAGGCTGGTACAAGCGAGTGCTTATTACAAATGAATAAACGATGGGGCAGCCATCCGGTCCCCAGGATTCAGAGGCTTTACCAGGATGGACCAATTGAAACCCTGACCTACCTTCTTTTCAGGCAAAGAATGTGCCACACGACCCTGATCATGATTTAATAGCTATGCCGTGCAACAGTAGGACTCTAAATGGTCTAGTGTGGGTGGGTCAGTCTTGTTCAGGAGATACGTGTTATCTTAGGACTTTCTCAATATCACTACCTCCCTCTCTTTCTGTAGAAAAGAAAACCTCCCAATTCTACCGAGGGTAATGACAGTGATATCAACAGAGATTGTAACAGGAAATTATCCCATCATCAAGTTATTTTGTACAAGATTATAGATCATTCAAATTACATCAGGTGATTGTAGAAGTGTTGGAGGTGGGAAATGGAAGATAAACACAGTGGTTTCTGTAATTAGCGAACATAAAAAAGATCCTGCAAAGGTGTCTTGTTGTAATTACTTTTTAACCAACTTAATGAGTCTGAGGCCATCATTGAAAGTCCCGGGTAAGTATCATCTCCTCCAAATAGGTTAATTGACTATTGTCAAGTGAAATTATAGCAGGGCTAGCAATGAAAGCCCTACACAGTTTAGTTTTCAAACAAAAAAGTTAGTTATTTGGTTTGATTTAAACATCAGATATTGAGGCAGGGATGGAATTAAAATGTACATTACAGTGGTACTACAGGATTACGATAGGTTGCCAAACCTTGAAATATGGTGTATTTGTGTACTCAAGACTCTGAATACCAAGAGGGTCTTATTTTATTCTACACAAACACAAAATGGAAATCATCTTTCAGATAATTTCCTTCTAATCTGTGTACATAACTTTAAAGGGTCATGTTTGCATAACTGATATGCAATCCCCTCAAGCAAAACCATATAAAGGATATAAATGGTAGAATATGCTCAATACTGAAAAAGTACTGAATAGTAGCAAAAACTGTAATAAAAACTATTTTAATAAAAAA
Source organism: Danionella cerebrum (assembly GCA_007224835.1). Lineage (NCBI taxonomy): Eukaryota > Metazoa > Chordata > Actinopteri > Cypriniformes > Danionidae > Danionella > Danionella cerebrum. The sequence goes on from SRMA01024274.1 coordinate 97,429, forward strand.
TTGTTAGCAATAAGTGAATAGATGCTTTTTATGATGTTCATTTATTCATTCATTCATTTATTCATCCATCTTCTTGCACATTTGTTCCCTTTCGGAACCAGCACACTTCAGGTGAGAGGCAGGGAAAAACCTTGGACAGGTCGCCAGTCCATCACAGGGCAACACACACAATCGCAAGCCATACCGCTCATCTGAGAAATCAAATCCTGCCTGAAATGTGCAGATTAATTAATAATTTTCCATAAAACATCTCATCAGTCACATACAGTAACAGCATGCCTCACATTAATAACTCTATCCTTTTAACACACTCTCTGTGATCATGTGACATGTGTCCTGGAGCCCAGTGTTGGAATGTCAGGGCAACTCCGCAGGTGCTTTTCTGGCTTTATGTTCTTCTCCTGGTTTTTTTCATCTAGTTCCATTTATCCCTTATGAGGTCAGAGGTCAATTCTTGAGGTCAGGGACCCAGAGCAGCTGGTTTCCATCATTGCTTCTAAACAACAAGAAGAAATTCTTCATACCTCATCTAACATAAATTACAACTAAAGCTTCAGCAAGGATTGACAATCAACAACCCAGAACATCTACATTAACATCCAGAACAGCTTTGAACCTTAAAGACCAATAGCAAAACTAGAACACCGAACCAGGACCTTATAAGAAGAAGAAGTGCAAAAATATATTGCCACAGAAGTCACCGCAATCTGTATCAGAGAGCAAGAGGTCGAGTCACTCTGTTAAAACTGCTGCTACACATTGTTTGTGTACTATAATATGGAGGGTGATAATCTAACAATTCTTAGAAAATCTGGTAACATTTTAAAATGTAAGAAACAAATAAAGATAATTTTAGAATCAGCATAAGATAATGAATGGTGTGAGAAAGAAATGCTTTGGTGTGTTGTCTTCATTTTATTTCTATTTTTGACTCTTAAAGCTATTAAAATGGACATTCCCCATTGTGGGACAAGTTTTTTTTGATCTATAAAGCTTTTTATTTTATATTATTTTTTACTTTGTTTAATCCTTCTTTTTACGTTAAATGTTAATTATTCTAATAAATAAGAAAATAAAATATAAACATCTAAAGTTTGTATAATGCTGTACATTCATAAATTATTACAATATTCACTGCAGTAAGCAACTTGCTTTAGGCGATTGCATTCTTTTAAACTTTTTAAACAATATTTATAGTTGAACAATGTGTTACAAGTAAATTTGACATCTACGCGGCATATAAGCAAAATAAAAATAATACCTGATTCATTACGCCACTGAGCTGGACGTGCTTAGGTTAACGGCGAGCAGCTAATGAACAGTTTTACCTTTGAGTGGTTTTGATGAGAGGAATCAATTTGATCAAGGCACGGAAGAGTTTCTAAGACGAAGGATTTGTGAGTAACTTTTAACACGAGGAAACCCTTTGCAAGGAATCGTCAAGTGCACCAATGTGTTTATGGGCACTTGTTTTTCTTGTTTGAACCTGATATTGTGTACAATTCTATTTCTTTTGAGTCTATTTCGGTTACAATTAATGTGAATTAATGTGATGTTGAAGTTCAGTTGGAATTAATTAGTAAAATCGATGTAAGAGAATACATGCAATTTTGGTTTAGGATAAAGTTGCTTTGACGATTAGTACATTTGGACAACTTTTATTAGAATTTCTTTAATAAAATATTTGTGCTTCAAGCTGGTAACAGTAATTTATAATCTGGTTACCATATTGTTTAATTAAGAGGGCCCTGTCTTAATATAACCACACTACCAAAAAATCCAGAATCTATCAACATCTAAAAGCTGAGTTCGTAGGATCTTTTGTGTAGATTGAGTGTAGTATTACGTATATATGTATATCTCAACAACATCAGAGATTTCCATGCCTTTAATGATATGAGACACCTGGAAATTGTTTCTAATTTTCATTTAAAAAGGAAAAAAATGAGCAAATACAGCCGTGTTCAAGTTTAGACTTCCAACATTCCATTTTCCATGGTTAGGCAAAGGAAACACCATTAACTTTTTCAAGCTGGCGGGTATGACTAGCTCTCTCTGGATCTTTGCGATAAACCAGAAGCCAACATCAGGATGGCGCGACGAGAAGATCTGAAGTACATCTTGAGCTGCCAAGAGTAACAAGCTGAGTTCAGACGGTCTGGCACTGTTGTAAAGCTTATACACAATCCGTCTTCAGTGATCCAGCACTTCTACACATACAGCTCCCTGCCACACTGAGGCCTTTTTCCAGAACTGAGAGGAAAGAGCCCCCACAGTGCCCGTCATCAGTGTTCAAGGAATGTGAGACTACAACACTGTGCTTCAATCACAAGCGATGATTTCACAGCAATGGTCCGTCTGGAGGTTTGGCAGGGATTTCAGTTCATGCTGTCGTTACTCACATTTAGCATTTGCTGCTAGAATCTGGGTGCAAACATTCAGCAGACGTTTGCTTGTCAGCATATTCAGCAGTAGTAAAGATGGCCATCACCAGTCTTTTGAGTTCTCCTGATCAAAAGAAATGCAGCATATGTTTGGATTATCTAAAAAATAAACACTACACAGATAATGACATTGTTGTGGCTGGTATGAGCAGGGACAACAAGAATTCACTGAAGACATTTGTAGTAAAATGCAACCTCTCTGATCCTCATGCATTCCTCATGCATAAGCATTTTATTCCAAATACTTTCAGCAGCAAAAATGCAGTTCCACTGTGTTTTTTTTTTTTTTTTTTAAAAGTGGTAATTTTCTCAAATGTTGCACTAAAATAAACCATCGCTAACATAATGATACACTGATGTTAATGAGGCAGAATTGACCAGAGTGGAGGACTGAAATATCTCCAACAATCGTATACCCGCTTAGATCTACATCTCTGAGGGTAAAGGAACTCTGTTGTTCATGGATAGCCCCAACCAATCAGACCTCAATTAAGATACCACTAAAATGCTGATGGATGGTTTGTGGTAACATTAAAAGGGACGGTTTTCCCAAAAACGAAGACTCATTCATCACTTGCTGACGGCCCTCTTGTTCCAAACATGTCGAGTTTCTTTCTTCTGTTCAACATCAAAGAAGTCATTTTGAAGGATATTTGAAACTGTTAGACAACCACAGTTCTTTATTCCTATAATGTAAGTTGGCAGATAGCATTTTCAAACACTGCAAATCTGTACACTACATCTAAAGAGAGTGAGAAGTAGGGCTGGGCGATATGAAGCAAAAAATATATCTCGATATACGATATATCTCGATATCGACAGGATTTAACCCCCCCCCCCCCAAAAAAAAAAAAAAACTACTGCAAAAAACAAATATTACAAATTTCAAAGTCGTTTTTTATTGAAGCTCAGAGGTGCTTCTGCACATTTTCTTTCAGAAATCCTTGTATACATATTATAAAACAATAAAGAAATACATATTGCCTTTTCATTCAAAAATAACAACTAAAAAACAGGCAGTGAATAGGGACAAAGTGCTCCTGTAACATTTAGGATATAAACAAAATCCCCTGATAACATAAATAATAATTTAACTGTAAAATAATACACATTGCCTTCTTTTCATTCAAAAATAAACAACTAAACTCAAGCTCATCTTTGCAGGACCTCTGTTGTAAGTGTAACGCGCGTTGTTTCCATGTGCGAGCTCCACAGTTCTTACCGCGCGCTGGCTCGTGGGTTCTTGGCTTTGTTGCAAGGAGGACACTGACAGGAAGATCAGGGAGTCACAACACTTGATTTATTAACCATGAAGAGGTGAACATCGTACATCAGCCACATCCGATTACTCAGCGCGAGTCATTTCTCTCTCTCTACACACTTCCTCACCTTGTGCTTAACTAACTGATCTCGCGAGGCTCGCAACGTCTCTCTCTTCTCGCGATATTACCCCTTCGTCATATTTAAAGTTATAGGGCATTAGATTTAACCTCTGATTTCACTCCCTACATCAGTAACCTTTACCAATTCAGCAGCAAGCCGTGCTCTCTCTGTAGTGTACAGTCGCGGGAGTTCCTGTCTCGAAAAGTAATGCCGACTAGGTAAACTGTTTCTGACTGGGATCAAGTGTTTTTAGCATAGGCGCGGACGAGCGCAGCACAGAGAAGGCACACAAGCAAAGTGGCGAAAATTAAAAATAGACATTATATCGATATATAAGATATGCCAGAATTCATATCGAGTTTAAAAAACATCTCGATATATTTTAAATATCGAGATATCGCCCACCCCTAGTGAGAAGGCAACAAGTTTAGTCAAGATTTCAAACTCGATGATGGTTCCTTTTTGGACTCCTTTCAATAAGAGATGAAACATCTTGCAATCTTAAATCCTTACATTTGATTCAAGTATACTTTACTAAAGATGTGTTCAATGTTGGCCCATTAAAGACTTAATTTGAGAGATAATATATCTGGTACCAGTTACTACAATCAATCTTGTGATTCCAAAAGAAGAACAATAATTCTATCAAAATCCACTCTTATAAGAGGCATTCTTTTAACTATGAGAGAATGTTGAAAATCAGAGGCTGCTTTGATAATCAGGCATCAGCCAACAATTATAACAAACTTCTGTGTGGAGACTGCCACTGTGCAAGAGTCAGATTCTTTTCAGCACTGAGTGGTTGCAGACAAGGTTGTGAGGGTGTTTATACAGATTACCATGCTGTTTACATAGACTGCAGGGAAGCTATCAGCACATGGTTCTCTCCAGGCAGGATTATGAAGATAAGAGAGAATGTAAATAAGATCCATTGACAACTTTTCCCTTAAAACAAAAGTCGCCCCAACACTCTCAGTTTCTCCAAAGAACAATAAAGATATAAAACACAGATATAAAGAACAGTCATAAGAACAAGGTGACTTAACCTTAGCAAAACTTCTTATGGTTCTCATTTTTGAGCCTCAGGACCTCAAACATGTTTCAAATAAACACGTATTTTCAGAAGGGCACCCCACAATTAGTAACCTGAAACTCTCCGCATGTAGGTCCAATTCTCTGGAATCAATCAAAACTCCCAAAGGAACTCCCTGTTCCCCCCCTAATCTCCTGGTTTTATTACTTTCCAGACAGAGTCTGCCCATTCCACCCAGCCCCCAATTCCTCTCTTTTGTACTGATCTCCAGCAAAGCCTGTGATTTTTCTACCACAGCACATTGCTTTTCATGCCGCAGAGAGGCTTTCATCAGCTTCCGCATGCAAGGTGCTACTAACTCTACCACGGCTTGCTGTCGCACAATGTGTTAACAAACAAAAGCCCGCTGACCCCAAGCTGGAAAATATGATGCACATCCTGATGATAGAATAAAATTATGCTTAATTTCAATGATGCAAACTCAATGATGCAAATTCAATGAAAGCCACGGCATATTCGGTGCATTGCTGCACAGAACCTTTCACACTGTATGACTCCCTAGAGATGAAAGTATTCAGTCATTGCTGTTTGACTTTGTCCCGTGTCTGCAAACTACATCTCAGAACCAACCTCTTGCAAGAAGTGACTTGAAAACAATGTGAGGTCACATGTGCAAGATAAAAACACAAGGCCTGCATAACTATAAAAAAAAATGTATACATTTTTTTTAAACAAGTTAATAAACTGAGCAGAAGCCCTTTTTGAACCAAAACCACTGTTGACCACAGTTGTCTATGGCTTAGTAACTTGCCACTGCCCTGTATGTTGCTCTCATAAAGGTAATCATAGACATTATTTCCAGTCTGAACACATTTCATACTGCACAAGTTTGAATCGCTCCAGCTATTTGGCATATTAAAAATCTCGGCCACTCTTTCGGATCACAACTTTGGTAGTGAACACTATGTGATTTTCACTTATGTACACGAGCACCAATTTGCCCATGTTTCTGGGAAGTTTTCCGCACTTTCACCAAACCTGTTGGTTTCAACTTTGTACTAACTGATTCACTTCAAGAAGCAGTCTTCTTACTTAGATCACTTGCTTAAATGGTAGAGGTAACCCAAATCACTCACCAATGCTGCTTTTCCATTGCCCTGCTTTGTAACGACATGGCTCAACACAACTCAATGTGCTCTCATGGGCTTTCTAACAAGGTCTTTAGCAGTACTTTATGCACCCATTTGAATGGGTCTAGGGCAGAGGTGGGCAAGGAGGGCCGCAGCCCTGTACGGTTTAGATGCAACCCTCATAAAAACACGCCTGGCCTGTCCACACATACCTGTTAATTTTGAAAACGGGTTTCTCCTGCGCATTTTTGAAAATGCAGGGGGAATCATATTTAATATGATCCACACCCCCCATCCATGTGTACAGGATAACCACAGTATTTTTTGTCCAGGAGGTGGAGTTTGTCGTGTTCAGCATGCTCTGTCACTGCTATGTTGATAGCAGCCAGAGTAAAGATGGCCAAAACAAAGACTATTTGCTTTATTTCCCATTTGATCACTGAACAGAGGCACTTGTGTTTTTGCTCACACAGTGCAAAATAACTATTTTTAAAATAAAATGATAATAAAATGCCATAAATAGATTGCCACCTGTTGGTTTGATAGAGTTATTACAGCATTTCAATGGTGTGGATGCGGTTTTGTTTTAAAAGCAGATATGTGTGGACATGCTTTCTTTTGTACATGCTGTGAGAAAACCCGTGTTCGCAAACATGGCCCCTTTGGTTGTAGAAGGCACTGGACAGTGCAATGAGAAATGCTAAGATGTTCTGAGATATTACATAACAGATCTTGAGTGACGTCGAAAACAGTCCATACTACAAACACAAACAAGTATTACCAAGTCTTATTTGTCCAGTGCAAAAGTCACAATACAGTATATTCCTAATGCCTTCTGCAGCCACCAAAAGCTTCGGATAACTTACTTAAAAAGGGGAAATGCAAAGAAATTAGACAAAAAATATAAAATTTGACATCCAGCAAAAAGGATCTTTTTGCATTTATGCAAAAAGAAAAACATACTCATGCGGTTGACTCTGCTACTCTGCATAAGGCGGCGGGAAACAAATGCAGGGCCACAATAAAGGGTTTTCTTATGACATCCTGGTCTTGAAGTGAGTGGCAAAATCCTATTTATGCACTATTGGTTAAAGTGACTAACCAAATGCTGAAAAAAATATTGGGGAAAAAGCAGTTTCAGATTTTTGGGCCAAAATCCTCAACAAGCTGGTCATCTGGTACAGTCAAGTTTATTTGAATTTGTTTACATTATTCTATTACTTTAGCAACTCAAGGAATGTCCATGGTCAACCTGTTTTTATCATGGTGCCTCAAAACAAATTAGCAATATAACTTTTTTTTGGGATGGCGATGGCAAATTTTTAGCTGGTAAAAATAAACCTAAATGAAAATCAGGCAAACTGATCAGTCGTAGATCATAATGTCGACTTCACATAAAATTACGTATAGCAAAATAACAAAACATTGTAGCCTGGACCCAACGGACTACGTAAATCAAATATTCTGAAGTTGATTTGACATTAAACTACAAAATCAACAGAATATCAGTCTTCACATCTACTTGAATACATGTTGTCTTATGGAAGCAATTGACTTAATTATATTTCAATTATGCTGTACTTTCACTGTATCCATTTAAATATCCATCTTACACTTTTATTCTTCAAACATTTCATACATAAAAATAGCATTCTACAAATGATCATTCCACCACTTCAACAAATAAAACACCAGCAAAGTATGCTGCTTTTGGCAGCACTGTAAAAACATCAATTATTTTATAAAAGAGATCCACACAGAGATTAAAACCCCTCATTAAGGTCTAATTGCAAAACAGATTAGGTTGATAATTAGCCTAATTAATTTCAATTAATTTGGTGAAAGTATGCGGATCTCCATTCACAGTTAATGCAGATCCCACCGTTGCAATTAAAGCACATTTGCAGAGCAAATGTGAAGGTTGAAGGAGGACTAGACGTGTTTTGATTTATGAGGCTGTCTGAGACAGAGTGGAACTCAATTAACAAATCGACTTTGGAAGTGAGTTTAAGATTTAAAAAAAACAGTAGCCAAACACACTATTTGTTGCTCTTTGGTGAATTCACACAGGTTTCAGACCCAGGAGAGGTAAAAAAGCATGTAAAGTTTAACGGCAGACTTACCTTTTTCAGCATGTGAATCTGTAAACGTGAGGCAGAAGAGAGAGAGGAGCAGCCAGGCTCCTCGCTCCGCCATCACTTTAAACACAATAAGAAGTGAGAACACGAGCCTCGGAGTCAATCCTTATTTTAAATCCTTTCGGTCGCGCGAATGGAGCAGTTCAACAGTGAGAACACATCCGGAACGAGTTACTTCCGAAAGTTGCCGAAGGAAACATGGAGCTCGGTGCGCAGAGGCAGGCAGGGTCAGCCACAGAATGCGCACCTAAACTTCAACAGGCGGCCGACAAAGACCAAAGTCAATCCATATTCCCGTGTTTAGACCAAAACCGAACTGGAGTGCTGCGAAATGAGAGGCGTCGGAGCAGACATAATGAGCAAAGGTGAAGAAAAGAGAGTCGGTCCGGACCGTTGGAGATATTTTTCACTGATCTCACAGAGAGAAAGAGAGCAGCAGGAATTCAGATAGGAACCTGGGAAAGCCGGAAGTGGATTCGGATCCGGATTCCTTTTTCGTTGTCACCCATAAAGCCTGGAATGGCCTTTAAAATTGTTTTTATTGACGAAAAGTTGTTTTAAATGAATGTAGCTTTAGATTAAATTTTATAGATGTTGTTTGTAATTTAGATTTTTGTTCATTTGCTGATTTTTGTTCACTGATGAAAATAAATAAATAACACAAGCATTCCTTATTTACGACAATTTTTTTCCACACCTGACAAAACTTTTGTGCAGTACAGTATGAATTTATTTACTTAAAGATTTAATCAAATGTTAGAAAAACATAACTACAATTTTTTTTTATAATTTAGTAATAATAACCCCACACCCCAAGATTTTTCTATCCACGATTTGGGTGCTAAATTATAAAGCTAATGAGTGCTGCTCTACAGTTTGTCTAGAATTCTCAAATCTGTTATCGAGCAGCTATTAACCACATTATATGTAACAATTATATATAAGAAAGAGAATGAAACCTTTATGATCAACGAAAACGAACCCGATGAATCAAAACAAGGAGGAATACTTTCCAAAAGTGCAACATGATTCAATCTGCAGTTCCCAAATTCACTTAGAAGAGCTCCCTCTAATGGCAGATTGACTGCTGTTTTATGTTAAGACACACGTTCTTTGTTTTTACTCTTTTTTTGTTTTACAATATATATTTAATATTTCATAAAAAAATAATATTCTTGACTAATCCATTAAAATCCACACCATACTGATTTCCTTAAAGAAATTACCCACACTAAATACAAGTTTGACAGATAATCAAAGCTGTGATCACAGCTAATCACAGCTATTTCAAATGCGTCTCTGTATTTAAATTAAAACATTAATAGTTAAAGAGATGTTTTTCTTATCATAATGATGATTTTTGTAAAATCCTCTAAAAATAGAGAAATATTATGAGTTGGGGAGAATTCCACTTTAAATCTGGATGAATATTTACTCGTTCTCTTTCAGAGATCATGAGCATATTATTTTATGCTATTTGTGATGTCGGATCTACCAAATCTTGCAGTTGAACATGCTAATCTTGATTATTCTGAGATTTTGGGATCAACTCGGTGTGCTCTAAACTGCAATCTCAGGGTTTCTGAAGGAGTCGTGTATAATCATTCCTCTTAAGAGAAAGTTTGGCTGATAGACAGAACAGAACTTATGTCTGAACTGTGTTTTCCTCACTTGGTGGCTTTAAGATTAAAGCTCTTGGCAAAGAATTGGTGAAGGATTACAGGGATTAATACTGGTTTAGAAAAGGCTAGTGGAATTAATCTCATCTCTGTGAGCAATGAACCCTAATAATTTAAGACGGGTGATTTGGTTATTAAAGTGGACATCAAGTGCTATGTTGACAGTTGACACCAGCATTGCTTGACAATTCTTTAACAGACTAATGTAGGTTGTTATATTGATAAATTAACCTTTTTTTATAAGTTAAAAGTTCTATGACCTGTAATTGTAAAAATTTCCATTATCAATGGCGATAACCATTTCACTTTCCACTTCCATTCCTTCAACTTTTCAAAAAAGTGAAAAAAGCCTTCTATTCTTTACTCACCTAAAGGTAATCCCAATAAAATAAAAACGTTTTTTGTTAATTTCCCAAACTGACTCATCAATTTTACAGTGCCCTTTAAATACCTTACATGGACATTAATATACTCTCAATTAAATTAAATGGGCACATTTAAAATATACAGTGGATAAAAATTACTGCTAGAATTTACATTTGTTACAAAAAAAAGAAAAAAAGTTGAACCAAGTTTTTCATAAACCAAGTTCTAACAGTTCACACAACCCTTGTTAAGTGACTTAAAATGTCAAGTGCAAAGTACTTACTCAGTACTCAGTAACCAGCAGTTTCACTCAACTTAAAAAAAAGGGTTTCTTCCACCTTATGAAGAGTAAACGTTGAGTAAACTTCAATTTTGCTTTTTTACAGTGAAAGAGAAAGAAAATTTAGTGGAATATGCAGTGGAACCGTTACTCTGCAGTTTCAGTGTATAAATCAGTTTTTATTTTATTTTATTTTTTTTCCCCCTTGTCCTGTCCTGCTCAAAAGCCATCACATGGGGGAGTACATGCCTTGCTGAGTTGGACAGTTTTGCTTTCTCCAGAGGAGTAAAACACCTGGTGTGGTGTTTTCTCCTCTGGATTGGAAAATTTGAATGTATTTATTAAATATTTATTAGTTGTGGTTCCCACGAGTACGTTTATAATAGTTGTGTCACGACAAGACAGTGCCGAACCGAAAGGGGGAGTGGACAAAGGATTGGGGAAGGGTGAAGGTACACAAGTGAAAATGAAAGAAAGGAAGAGGAAAAGACGAAGAGAGGAAAATAATAATAATAATAATAATAATAATAATTTAGAAGTGAAGAAAAAAAAATTGCAAATGAATAAAAAATAAAATAAATAAATACCTACCTGAACATGACGCATAAGTCCTAGTAACAGTTCATTTAGTCCATGTCCGTTTGTTATAGTTCATGTAAAACAGTTATTGCAGTTTGTATATTCAGGCACACATACACATGTTTAAATATACATACATACACAGCCAATATCTTAAGTGAGGTGATAATAATGTTGTAAGCTTTAAAAAGCAACTCAGCTACATGGGAGGAAAAATACATAACTTACCAAAGATCACAAACAGCGAGTTGGGCGAACCACACATATCTAACAAACAAACAATTGCAGCACACGGTGCCCAGGGACAGCAGACCCAACCCACCAGTGGCCGACCAACTTCCCACGAATCACCCTCACTCCTCTATGCCCGAGTGCGCTGCGAGGTCCGACACAGAACCGGCTCTGCAATCAGACCGAAGTAACCTGGTGGATCGTTCCACCCCCCATGGGCCGATATGACCGGGGCCCCGGGCTCCCGAGCCAGAGCATCCCACCCCACCCCACCGGGAACTGTCAGCACCCCCATAGAGAAATGCCCCGCGCCCGGAAGCGAGACAGCGGGGATGCGCCCGCCACAGCAGGGGGGCAGCCCACCCGACAGCGGCCAGGCCGGCCCCCCCGACAGCACAGGGAGGCCCCAGCAGACCCCACCCGCGACCACCACCACCCGCACAGCCCCCGGCGGCCCCACCAGGGAGGCGGGGGGGCGAGGAGGGGGAGGAGACCAGGAGACCAGAAGAGGGCAGAGAGGGAGACCGCACCAGGCGCAGCGGAGCCACCCCCCCAGCCACAACCCGGCCCCGCACCCACCACGACCAGCAGCCTCAGACCCCTCCCCCCTCCCCCAGTCATCCATCCATTCATCAATCATTCCATCCATACGCCCATTCATACTCGAAGGGCGGTCAGTCACCGTCCAGTGGACCCGCGCCCACCTGGGGATCCCACGAGCCAGCGCTGACGGAGGGCATATACCCACCCCGGACGGAAGACAGAGACGGCCGCCCACCCACTGCCCATCATCTGCCCCCAGTTGGAGTGTAGTGTATGTGTTTGTGTATATGTTGAAGAGATAAGTTGCATTAAAACTGGGGAGTGATGTCCTGGAGCGTCACCGTTGGTTGACAGCTGACGTCCAGGCACCACCCCCCATTCCCTGCGTGTCTAATATGTATGTAAAATAAGAGGGCCGTCATCTCCGCCCTAGAATTTTCGGGGGGCCACAAATCCCTGGAGATGTTGAGTGTCTAACTGAATTAAAACTGGGGGTCCCCTGGCCTGGAGTATGCCTGATCCGTGATAGGCCGACCCCCCCCAATCCCCCACAGAGACTGAGACCCCCGGGATCCTAGGTGTGGGGGTGGAGGAAATGTACCAGGAGCCGATGCGGGCACCATGCCGACGAGCCGACCGCCCCCCACCCAGGGGTGGCACCGCCCCCCGTCCCGGGGGACACGGTAGAGTCACCAAGGGGGGGACGCGGGAAACCAGGCGGCAGCTGCCCCCCTTCGGATCCCATCCATACTCATTCGTTCACACTCATCCACCCACCCCTATGCCCACACATACACACGCATTCACCCAAACACACCCCCCTCTACATGCACACTCACACACACACACACACACACACACACCCATACACGTCCAAGAGCTGCTGGTCGCGTGCGCACAGAGTCTGCAGTACCTGAGCAGGAGACCCCGCCACACCCAGCGCGGCCAACCCCCACAGCCCCCAACCGGTCCCCGAGCCACCACCCACCACCACACCCCCAACCCCCACCCGGCAGGCCCCGGCTGCAGCACGGGCGCGGACAGGCCCACCACCAGGCGGCTGCAAAGGCAGCGGCACCCGCGAGCACGGACCCCAGAGGCCCCCACACACCGCCCAAGAGGCCAATCCCGCCACACCGAGCACAGCAGCCTTCTTGCCAGCATTTTTGCACTGGTGTACAAGACCAAAGAGCGTGTAGATAGTGGTCAACTGTATTGTTAGTGCAGTGTTGGCAAATGTTAGTGTCTGAGAGACCCATCTGGAACAATCTTTGACCTGTGTAGTGAGTTCGGTGAAGTATTTTATACTGTATTAGTTGCAAATTTGGGTTTGTAGATGCTTTAAACGTGTTAAGAAGTTTTTAATGTTCTGCGATAAATGGGTATTTGAAATTTCAGAGATTTCTATCTGTTTCAGAGATTAATCTTTCTATTTGGCCAGATGTTAACGTTTAAAAGTTTTGGGTTTATGGTTAAGATTTGGAAAATGTTAACCACATGCACAGCGTAAAGAAATAACTTCCATTACCGGGTAATTAACATTGCAGTCACAGAACAAACAAGCACCTCTTTTGGTGGTCACTGTTATCTGTGCTGTAATTGGGAGATCAGGACCTTCTGAGGTCTGCCAGTAGGGTGCTAGATATGTAAATTGGATTGATAAGTATATATAGAGCTGTTCTTTGGCTGATGTTGATGCCGATATCTTGGAAGTTGATGGCTGACAATTTATATATTGGAGTGAAAAAAGAGCACTTGAGATGTAGATAAATAAAAGTATGTAATTTAACAAAACCAAAGTTTTTTAGTGCAAAATTCCAAAATAAGAGTGGAACTTGGGGAGAGTTGCACTTTTTTCCTATGAGCAAATGAAAGTACCACTATGGTGAGATACAAAGTAGCAGCGCTCATTGCCAAGCACTGCAAAACTTTTGCTGAGGGAAAATAAATTCCCATTTTTACTGAGCAGAAGCATGAGTCTGGTGATTTTTGTCTGAGTTGTAAACACTAGAGAATTATTTTTTTTCTTTTGTGAATGAACTTTGAGTGTATGCTAAAACATTAGAGCCGTTTTGACACAAACCCTTTTTTCCCTTCGTATAGTAGTTTATAAACCTGATCAAAAGAGTACAAAAATCCTAAACAAATCCGTGACATTGTCCTAGCTTAAAAGTACTTCAAAAAATGGTCCGGTTTGTGTGAGTGATTTAAAAAAAAGCTGAAATGAACCCTCGTGGGTTGCCATCCTTCAACCCACCAGGGGGCTTAGAATGTGGAGAATGGCTTGTATCACAGAACCACAGGGGAGCCATCCCAAAATGGAATGCTTAAGTATCGGCTGTAATTCATCGTAGAAATTCAGAGGAAGCCTTTAAAAATGCTCAATGTTTTGCATAGCTGCAAGGTACAGCATTTTACACTACTTTTATGCGTTTTTATGCACAATTTCTAATATCCATTTGAGCTGTGCAACAGAAAGTGGTCAAGTTCTTACATTAATCAGACATTTCAAATGATAGGTATATATTTGTCAGGTTTAATATTTTAAACATTTGGAGACATTTGTGGTTAAAAATAATGGCAATAATTGTGAATGAATAGGGTCTTGAATCAAATAGTAGGGAATCAGACAGACTACAACCTGGTGTCCAGGTTCTTAGTTTAAAATGACCTATAGGGTCCTTAATTTGGAGGGGTATATTCCAACCTCTGTTCCGAGGGATCTCTCAAGTCCCACTTTAAACAAAGTAACAAAGAGACAAAAAGAGAGTATATTTTATAAGCATTAAAAGACCTTTAGGCTTGATTTAATGTCTATATATTGGTCAGTAAAAGTAATTTAAATCAATGACGCACTAGTTTTACAGGCATATTGCACCTAGTAATGTTACACAACTTGCATTTAATACATAAAATTTTCACATAACTTTATGTTTTTTAAAAAATGAAAGACTATCAGGAATTATGCATTTGCTGTTGCTTCCTAACCATTTGTCTGATGAAAACGGCATTGTTCCAAAATAAGTTCCACTCTTATTTTGGAGAAAATCGTTATATTTCTGCACCCATTCTATCAATTTCTCAGACCGATCCATCGGTCCGTGTTGGTGTTTGTTAAGCTCAAATCAGAGACACTCAGATATGTATGATGTCACTCCAGAAGCGCTCTGCTACCAAGCTCACAAATACACTGAAGTATAAATTGGGCATAAACGACAGCAAATCTAAGAGCATTTGTTTAGATACAGGGTTACACAACTGATTAAAGCTCTTCAAAGTCAACTTTCTTAATTGATGATGTGGCTAATAGACAGTTTTGAAAGTAATCTGACACGATTCACCGTGACATGAACTTGGTGTAACCACACCTAAACAGATTTGTAACAGACGCACATTAGTTATAAAACTGTATTTATAACAATACTTCATTCATTTTCTCACCTGTTTATTATCTTGAGGGGTCACGGGGAATCTCCAGCTCTCTTCGGATGAGATGGTTAGGGACACCCTGGACAGGAAACCCACATTCACTCCTAATGGGAATTTAGTTTTTTTCGATAAGCATAAGCAAACGGCGAGAACAAGCAAACTTCTTCCAGGAGGGAGAAAGCCTCAAATTGGCAACATTCTAACTGAAATGGTAAAGTGCCGCCTTGTATTTGAAAAAAAAAATGTTTATGTCTTATTTACACCAGGCATTTTAAACCTTTAAAAATGCCATTCTGGAGAGACACAGCCAGTCCCCTATCAAGATTCCATTACCTCTCCTGATGACACTTCCATCCAGGAAGCCATTTTCAACCACTGCTATTGTCCAATCCGTCTCAACACTCTTTCCTGCACCTCCAGATCTACAGTTCACACTGACCGACTCACTATAGTGATTCATGTGGCTGGTTCCATTACTCTTTCCTGATCTCCTTGCTGCATCTCTCAGAAACATTTGCTCCTTCCCACTCTCTTAAAGATTCTACTACCTTGGTCCTTTTCTGTTCTGGTAATCTTGCTCCAACTCCATCGATTTCTGAGGTGTTCTGATCCTCCGTAGCTGTCGCTGTGGTGCTGCTACTAACGAGATTCTGATAAACATTGATTCTTGCTTTACAGGAACTATATATTTCTGAAACATTATCATATTGTAAGTAAACCTAATAAAAAATAAACTGACACTTCCTCCTTCTCTCTTTCAAGTTGGGACAGGTGTCCATGAGCCTGTAACATTGACTGTGATAATGGAATAAATTAAGTTATAAGGCTGAAAGTTGTAGAAAGCAAAAACCCTCCACCCATCATATTTAAATACCCATATACTCTCAGTTAAACATGTAAAGTTTAAATTAAGGTCACAGAATGATTATGAAACAGGCATCTTGAGAATGTTTTGGTTAGAAAATTTCAGGAGTCATACTTGAAATTTGTTGTGACAGGTTAATGTTACACACCAAACTCTGCATAATATGTGGCAACCGACTCCTTAATGAGGCATATCCTGAGCACCGGTCCGTGTAAAGCAAAGTCTGCATTATCTGCATATCTCTCTCCACTGGCTTCCCATTGAGGCTCGGATCAAGTTCAAATCATTGATGCTGGCATACAAGACAGTCACAGGCTCCGCTCCTTTATACCTCCACAAACTCCTCCAGCTCTACGTCCCCTCCAGACGCCTCCGTTCAGAAAATGACCCGTTTGGTGATCCCATCTCAGAGCGGCAAAAAATCTCTCACCAGGACCTTCTCCTTCACAGTTCCTGGCTGGTGGATATCCATTGCCGTCCCATTACGGAAAACTGAATCTCTTTACACCTTCAAAAAGCAGCTAAAAACTCTACTCTTTCGAGAGCACTTACTAACTTAACCTACTTACTTACTAACTTAACATAAGCACTTACTAACTAACTTAACTAACTAAATTAAAAAAAAAACCCTCTGAAGCACTGATTCGAATTAATTTTCTGTTCTAGCTTGAAAGTTTTCTATGTGTATGTCTTCTGATCAATCGACTTTGTACCAAACTGCTTGATGTTTACTCCTAATGTAAGTCGCTTTGGATAAAAGCGTCTGCTAAATACATAAATGTAAATGCATTAAACTGGTCCACGGTGTGAAAAAGGTTGGGGACCATAGGTTTAAATCACAGAATGTAAAAGACTGATTTTTATATTTTTCACAATAACTGACTGTAATGACAAGTTCGTGAATAAAAGTGTTCTAACCCACTGAACATAAATCAAGCAGCACTTTAGAGCACATCCTTTCTAAGACTGAATTGCTTTAAAGGTTACATTCTATCAGCCACTGCATGTGCTTGAGAGGTTTCTTCCAGCTATTTCAAGTGGCTTGTTGCTGAAATGGGAGTGATCCCTTAAGGAGCTGCTTTCAATTCAAGCGACAGCATGAACTTGTAGGAGATGAGACATCCCCATTTATCTACCTGTGTGAGGCACTGGGTTTGAAATGAGAATGTGGCTTGAGTCCTTGCTATAAATGTAAATGTTTAAATGTTTTTGATAGGAGCATGATGAAAATCAAAGGTTTTTATTCCCATGGTGCTGGAGAAGGAGATGAAAGATTCTTAGAAATATTTGTGACCCATATGTTTATAGCAAAGCAGCTAAATCAAATCGTCAGAGCCCTTATTATACTTGGATATAAACAGTCCTCATGTAAACATTCATAATCGCTGTGTGGTGTGATGGATCTTCCAGATGCAGGTCCTGCTTGCCATCAACACTGTAAACACTGTGAATGGTTCACTGTAAACAACCTGACTAACGAATCTAAATATTCTGCAGGAAAAATTGTCAGTGAATCATGAATTTCAAAACATGAAACTGTGTACTGATCTGTTCCAGTGATGGATGTGTGATTTCAGGAAATACTGAAAACCCTGAAAGAATAAAGCATTTAAATTGAACATAATGAACCCATTATTATTGTGCTTAGTATTTTTTGGAGATTTTAAGGGGTTCAAACTAAAGCATTGTATGGAGAGTGTGCAAAATCCCACCAAGTCATTAGTTGAGAAATTATGTGAAATACCCAGATAAAGGTGTTTGTTAGTGCCTGAGACAAAATCCCCCAATGACCAGCCACTTTCCAGCACACCTGCAACTACTCTATTCAACCACACAGTTCTACGACTTCCTCACTTTCTATTTATACTCACCTTTCTCATTAACTACATCCTGGTCTGTAGTACTGTGCAAATCTTTTAGGAAGGTGTGAAAAATTATGTCAGCAAATATTAATAATGCAAATAGATTTATGTAGGATTATTGTCATTTGTATGATCAACCAACAGAAACCAATAATCATCAATGTCATACATGGGTTGAATCCCAGACATGAACTGAGGCTTAAAACTTGGTGAGGAACAGCCAAACTCTGCTACCAAGATGAGATTAAGAAATGATTGAGCACAGCGACAAGACATAAGGTGGTTATACTGCATCAAAGGTTTCAAAACAGACTGAGATTTCAAGATGTGCAGGTCAGTTTTTTTTAAAAAAGCACTGACCAATCAAACTACCAAAATATTTATATTCAGCAGAGCCATCACTTCAGAACTGGCAGACACCAGCAGAACCCAGGAACATCCATTTACAGTCTGGTCAGAAGTGGTCTTCATGGAAATATTTGCACTTTCAAATATTTCCTCATATTCTTCATAATGACATTTGCAAGATCTGGGGGCCATCTTTTCTTAATTTCTCAAAGGTCAGGATAAGGAGGGGAATCAGATGCATATGTTATAATAATATACACAGTTTGCTTTCTTTGCCATTTCTTTAAGTTTTTAGTGAGCAATCTGTTAGGAAAGGAATCTGTTGAAGCCACGAACAAACCCACTTCTGAGTAAACTTGCATGCCCACTGGAATGTGGTTATCAGGTAAGATTACTTGAGAACACAATAAGAGTTTTACACCCACCTCCTCTAGAGATAAACTCTGGCTAATGCATGTTTACAGATGTCAACTCATTTCCTTGAAATCTACTCCAGGAATCTGATCCTTTTTAAAGCTTGTGTTGTTTTAAAGTATGAAGAGGAAGATGTGGGAATTCAATTGCAAATCCAAATTTGCTTGAGATCCATCTCAAAACCTAATGGATTTTAAATATTGACCAACATAAATATTATGTAATGTATCTGTAATATGCACTTTTTAAACAAGTGCATTTCGGTGGTATTACTTATTTTAAATCTCTTTTAAATCGCATTCTTTGACAGAATTCTGGAGAAAAATGTATTAAGAAATAGTTTGTAATGAAGATAATAACTACAAGTTGTTATAAACACCCTTTGTTTCAGGGGGGTTGAAATGAATTGAAGAAAATTATTGTTTTTCTATTTTTTGGTTGAAAGACTTATGTGAGATTTCTCGATTTCTTGGCTGTTGTGAATGTAAAACGTGTATGTTTTGTAGGTGCAGTGGGCATTACTGTTGGCATGGCATATGGGCTTCCTCTGCAACAGCTCCTCCAACTCATCTGAACAGGTGGAATAGCAATTTACTGGTGGGATGGCTCAACAAGATTCTGATGAGGACCAACTGGCACCAAGCCCTCGTCCCTGGCTCTCAGAAGCAGAATGTAGTGAGCTGTGCCAGGGAAGGCATGATGCCACAGCACCAAAACCAAAGCCAGCAGCCTTTGAAATGTTACATTAAGAGTTTGTGCATTCTTATGTTCTAATTAAAACATTGTTACATTAACATACTGGTTTAATATTTTAATAAATTGAGAAATGTCTATATTTATGGAATTTTCTTCCATGGAATTATTGTTCATTGTTTTCACACATCTCTCTGCACAGTAAAATATAAAGTTTTTTCTTTATAAATATAGATATTAAGATATAAATATAAAGATATTCAGTTTATACTCTCTTTTTTTATGAAACCAGTCAAACGGTTTGTGGATAGCGAAGGCAAGGTTATTTTTTGTTTATGCAGTTGAAATAAAACATAGAATAAAAAGAAAACACAAGAGCATGGCCAGCAAGAATACCTTTCAATAAAACCAAATCATATAAAAATGGAAAATTAGACTAAAATAGTCAGGAAGTTGGTGCTCAGTCAACAAAAGTGCCAGGATTTAAATGGGATTAAAGTGTTAGCACCCTTCATCTGGAAGCTGATTCCATAAGTGGGCTGCATGGAACCTAAAAGAGTATTTACCCTGTTTGGCATTAACCCATGGTAGTTCAAATTTGTTTAAACCGGGAGATCTCATTTCCTTATTTGCTTTGTAATCAATGAGCATGTCTGTTAGATCACTAGATTTTCATAGGCTATAGATTTACATGTTAACCGTTAAAAGTCTCTGCATGCACCGGTGCGTGTGGCTTGTTGGATTGTTTTCACATTGGCTTGTTTTGATTTACGTAGGTATTACGTGACCCACCTATTGTTTAATTTTGATTTGAAATTTAATATGCAGGTATCAAAAAGTTAAAAAGGTAATTAAAATGAAATTCGAGAAAATCTGTGATCATCTTTCAGATTCATTTTACAGTGCCCAAATCAGTGCCATCAGTGTCATCTAGCGATCAAAAGAAGGTATTACTCTTGGAATTACAGGTCCTGTGATATGGCTTTTGTTTTTCAAAGTTCAGACACAAAACAAAGCACATTCGCACAAAAGGTTTAGGAGATGTTCTCCTGTTTTTTTTGTCTGTTTTTTTTTTTATAACAAATTTCATATTGTTTTAACCTTGTCTTTGCTTTTTGGTGGGATTTATGAATTTTTATTATAACAACTTTTGATTTTTGTTATAAAACAGAAAAACTGTTCCTCCTCCATTTTGCATTAAAAAAATAACAAAATGTCATACTCAGAATTGTATCCTTTTAAAATTTCAGGTGTTTTGTGGAATCATTGTGCAAGGTAATGAAAATTATTTGTATAGAATTATATAAAGGTTAGTTATTAGAAACAAACTGTAACTAAAAAAAAAAACCTAAACGGGCAATGCAGAATAGTAGCCACTGGCAGGGAGCTTTATACTATAGATTCCTGATGGAGCAGGACAAAGAGAGAAAAGAGTAGTTGTTATTATCCACAGCACAATGTCTAAAAGTTTTATCCACGTTATAGGTTTTATCCACAGCACAACGTCTAAAGCCTGAAAACTTCTGTATCACTAGTGACTGAGTTATTCAGTGTTTTAAATAACAAGACCAGAATGGCTAGCACTCTCTGAATGGTTTCCCCATCCATTTCCTCTGGCTAATTTCTTCTGTCCATCAGCTGTACTGTGTTAGTTAGAGCTGATGTGTTATAAAGCAGGCTCTTGGTATTCCACTGGCAGAGTCCTTGGAGCTAGTAGACAAAACGAATCACCATAATGTGTTATTCATCACCTCAGAGCTGCTCAGCTCAAGGCCACAGCATCACAAAGGCATACCTGATACACAGGCATGCATGCATAGACACGTTCAGACACACACGTGGATTTCCAACCACAAATCTGATTCCTACTCCAAATCAAGCGCATTTTAGGTGGTGCAGAGATTGGCCAAAATTCTCAATAGACCAATAAATGGGACATTTTTAGAGATAAATATTAGCTCAAATATACATGCTATATTCCTTTTACCAATTAAACCTTTGCCTACAGAATGCAAAATTGCCTTTGTAGGATTTCTATCATGTTATAGTGTTGTTTCTTTGTTCACAAAATTTTTTGTAATCCTTTTCCAGGAGCTCAAAATGCTCAGATCCTCCATACCCACACAGCCTGCCCACTGATGAATTAGGATAATTGCTCCTCCCTACTCATCTCCATGCAGAGCTAACAAAGAGACACAGAAGAGATTTTTTTTTTTTACCACAGAACAGATAATTGTGGAGAAATGGTTAGATTTAGTTAATGTTGGCCAGCAGAATTGGATAAAAAATATTTCTTTCTCATGCGCAAACAAAACTTTTCTTAGCTGTTCATCCTGAGAGGGGATTAAAGCATATATGTACAACTATATAAAACATGGTTGGTTAATGCAGGTGAATTTGTTTGATATTTAGCTAAGTTTGTATGTTTGCTGTGAACTGTGAAGGCGATGGTAGTGTTCAGGTAACATAGAATTAAGATTGGAACCTGCGTCACCCTGTGCAGCAGAACATATTTGTTCAACCACCATCCACAATACCACAGGGCTGGACAGGATTACTGTTCATTTTGTACAGTGTAGCTGTCCATGGGAACAGTGAACAGGTGGTGAATGGAGAGTAGAAAGAGTCGAAAGAAAGAGCCTAAAGTTTTCAAAAATGTTATTTTTTTTGCCACCTCTTTTTAATATAGCATTTGTTTGGTTGCCTTTTGGATTATCCAAAGTTTTAATGCTTGAACGTTTCCCCTTGCACCTGAAGTACATTCAGTAAGGACCAGCTCCTAAGCTATAAACATTTCTCAGAAGAACTCTGCAAACAAGTTCTGAACTCCACAGGCTTTTCAGGGAACATGTAATGAAACTAAATCCAGGGCTCTGCGTCTGTCCCACCACAGCTTACCCTTCATCTGGATCATTATGACTGATGAAGTGCTTCTCTCCGCCCCTGACCCACTCAGCTCAGCTTTCCAGAATGCATCACATTCACTCATGTAGTCTAACACAGAGGCCATTATCTGGTGAACAATACACTCGGCTCGCAAGCAGCTCCATTATACAGGCGGGTTTCACGAAAGGCAAGAACGAACGGGAGAGAGCTCTCTTCACACTGTAATTCTACTCCAAGGAGGCACTCTCTTAAGGGAGCATGAGTAAAATACAATAGATTTGAATGGAGTCCAACAGGATGATGGGAAAGCAAGGTGCGGGACTGTCAAATGAATCTGATTAAGCAACATAGGCTTTCTTCCCACAACTAATAAGGGATCTGTTTGGCTTCCTTTTGTTCTCTACCAGATTTAATGGGGCCCTCGAACACATCTGGTTTTAAATGAAGCCTTCCACAAACAGGCAACAATGAGAGCTTTGAAACTCAAGCTTGATAAATGGAAGAAGCTCAAACTGATAAATGATGGGTTTAGCTTAATTACATGCAAGACTAGGCTTGATAAAGCATTGCTGTGATTGTTTGAAATGTCATCATGGTTATTCGTTTTTTCCCCACTATTAATTTCTGGGACTTTCCAAACATTCATCCATTCTCATTATTCTTAATTAATCAGCTTCCACTTCGCTGTAGGACTACGCTTACCACTCAAAAATACACTGATGTGACCAATATAGAATCATCATCCGCACGGAAGCTTTAAACCCCTCTTTTAGTAATATTTTACTCCAAATTTTTTTGTACATTTAGTTAAATGTAGATTCTTAACATAAACCTTTTCAGCATGGATCAGCAATATTAAAGAACACCGGGTGATATAATTTATACTGTAAAGGCTAGGGTTACTGCAAACTACAAAAAAGCGGAACCTGTTTGGTGCATGTTTCGCACAGGATTACCGTTAAGCTTGCCTTACTGATGAAAAAGTCATAGACCTTCATTACATTTATGACACTGATAATAGACATTGATGTGGAGTAGTTAATAGGTGGTATATTCCATTTGGGGTGTATATTCCATAAACACCATACCCCAGTAACATTCCGTAGTACTCAGCTCCCTGTTGGATTGGTGAGATCCAGGAGCATGACGAGCTTTCCACACTTGATTCACCGAATATGACTGACAATAACTCAAAAAGCTAGAAATGTTGTAAGTAGAAATAGGTGTTCATTTGGTCTGAAAATCTAGCTGATGAGGTAGTGGAGATTTCCCATTGGGTAAGGCATAAGAAGGCATTCTCACAATGTCTCCAGAAGGCATAACAGTGTCCCCAGTGTGATGAACTATGTTTGACCACAAATAATTTGTTCAGTTTTTTCAAATTTGAATTATTATTTGTAATTTATTTTTAATATTTTAATGGTATTGTTTTTAAATGTACATTTTAAAACAAATGTGACAACAAATCAACACAATGAAACATTTTAAAATGACTTGAAAAAAAAATCAGTGTTTATCGATATTGACAATTCTTGTTTTGAAATGGCTTATTTTAGAGGGAAAATAAAATAATTGGTGTTACACACCTATTTGCGATAATTAATTTATACAACCGCCTATAGCACGAAATAAACTACATGTCATATTTAAAAAAAAAAAGCATTGAAAATGGAAAATGTAATTAGTTGTTTTCTTAGTTTGGCCTGCCAACCATGCTCAATAAAATCTCTGTGCATCAAGTGGAGTCTGCTGGGAAATCCACCGTACTCCATCATTTGAAAGACATCCCATTCATCTTTCTTCGTACATGAAAGTTATCGATACATTTCAAATATTAGCAGGTGTTACATTCTTTACCTTTCAGAGACTAATGATCCTTGAGCGCATGAGTCGATTCATTTGAACGAATCTTTTATCAGGGAGTAAACACAATATAATACAATATTTATTTCAAAATGAATTAAAAGATTAGTTTTTGACATGATCAGAATAATTAATCTTTGTCTTAACTCCAGCAAATTGCTTAATTAACCTTATTTAATGACTCAAATATGGCATGGCAGTTAACGCATTAGTAAAAGAGGAACTGTCCACTCAAAAGTCATGAAATAATGATTAATGCCCTACTCAATGTTAGAGAAGAATGAAGTGTCTTTAAGACATTGCCATCCTTCATTCTAATTACTGTTAATTAGTGAAACAACGTGGTTGGGGACAATGTTCATGTTTGGTTCCTGTTTTCATTCATCTCTCACTGAAACTGAACACCTGATACAAGCTAAAAACATTAGTTGGAAACATTTTACTGTACGCTGACAATGATCCATTTCTTTAAGGTATTTAAAAATAATTTATTTACAAGGTCTGATGGGGTTCAGCCATGTGTATACATTATTTTAAAGTTTCCAATTATTTAATAGAACCAGAATTTTCAGTTAAAGGCGGGGTGTACGATTCTTCTGTACTACTTCTGTAAGTACACAAGTTGACAAGCAGCAGTAATGAGCATGTGGTTATAGATTCATAGAGATAGTGGTTATTAAAGGGTAGTAAGGATTTTTTGGTGCAGGGGCATATTTGTTTTGGTAGATTCAAACATTGACCATTAGAGTAATCCAATAGAGTACCGTTGTGATGTGGTGGATATTTACACAAATGAAATCTTCAGCAACTGTGTGATGCTCTCATGTCAATATGACTCTCTGAGCAATGTTTTCAGTATCTTATTGAATCTATTTCATGAAGGTTTAAGACAGTTCTGAAAGCAAAAAGAGTCCAACCCAGTGCTAGCAAGGTGTACCAAATACATTGGCAGACATGACCAACATGCTCCATAGTTCCTGACTGGCCTTACATATGCTTTTGGGAGCTTTTCCATTGTTTTCTGTATTTTAGCTGTTCTTTTTAAGCTGTTCTGTGTCTCAGCAAAAGGTAACAAAGGCCCATAGCCAAGAGGGTTCAAACATGGCAAAATTCAAATTAAAAGTCTCCTCAGAAACAGGAACTGAGGCAGGAGACAGAATCCTCACAACACAACAGAAACAAAATTCTTGGAACTAAAGTTCCAAGCCACACTTTCGTTGATTTCACATCTACGGTTCACACCCTGCTGACTCTCCTCTGCTGATTTTTCAACCTGGATTTACTTTACTTTCTCCTTGTTGACCTTCCTCCTGCTTCTCAGGAGACTTCTGCTCCTATTCTTTCTTACTCCTCCAGGACGCACCTGCCCCTGCAACGTTCTACTACACTATGCTTATCTTCACTGAAAACTCACCTCCCCTGGATGATTCTGAAGGATTGCCTGCTATGTCGGCACTGACTCATGGTGGACTTCTGTGTTCGAGTTCCAGAGTTATTTTATAGAATGTTACACTTTTGTAATTAGTTATAATGTATATTGTCTGTCAGTGTTCTTCCATCCTGAAGGCTATGACAGCAGTTTTTAGATAAAAGAAATATACTCGCGATAATCAACTTTGACTCTTTGCTCCATATATATTAGAGTTAATGTTTAATGCCATGCACTTAATTTCCATTTCACTTAAATCAAAGCAGTTTCATAGATCCGGCTATCTCACAATGGGCTTCAGTAACATTTGAGACTGTATCAAGGTGTGCCTTAGGGTAAATGTGATACATTGAACATAATAAGAAACAGGTGTGTGGGCTCGAGGGGGTGTGAGGTCTCCAGCTGTCCCAGCAGTCTCAGGTCATGTCCTCCCCATCTGCCGCTTCAACTCCCTGGGTTTCCCAACACCTGAGCAGCGGCTGCTTGGTGGTGCCCTCGTTCCTTCAGCCAGGGGTCAGAATTGTTCGCCAGTAATGCTGCCAATTGCCAGGATCAGGATGGAACCATGTTGCTTATCCAATGTGTCTCTCTCTCTCTAACACATTTATGAAAAAGAAACAGCTTTTTACAATGACCCACAAAGGAAATTACATGAGACATCTATCCAGAGTATAATGCCAAATTTGGTTGACTCATAACTAATCGTTTCGCACAGAAAATGAAAGTATGGATTGGTTTCTAATTCCTTAAGGACTTATGTTTACTAATTGCTGCCGATTGTTGACTTTGACGGTCACTGATCATCTTTATTAAGCCATTGTTTCAAAGTAAAAATCATTGCCTTTATCTCGAGTGCAAGTCAGATCAGAGTAAGTCATTGAATCTTTTATCTGCAACTGTCTAGCTCCCCTAATTCAAATGAAATCGACCCAACGCAGCTTAAATTCAGACCTGACCAGAAAGCAACCCCTAGCAATGCTATTATGTTTAAGGGCATTTGTTACTTGTCTATAGGCTCTCTTAAACACAGTAATTGCATTGCCTTGGTGCTCTGGCTACGTATTTATAAGGATATAACGAGCGCTTGGGGAGCCATTACAGTGGGGTTGGTTGGGATTGATGGGATATCAAAGTGACCCCACCAATCGGCTTTCTAATAAATTTAGCCCATGTTCATATGGCTAAACTCAATGTTTTTTTCCCTCTGTGTGGACTTAAGAATGGAACTCAAATCAAGCTACAACACAGCTCAACAAACAAAATCAAGTAATTTTTTTATTCATAAGCACGGTGGAGCAGTGGGTGTTTTCCAAAGAGAAGTTTGCATGTTTTCACAGTGCTTGCGTGGGATTCCTCCAGTTTCCCCCATTAGACCAAAAGCATCAGTCAGATTTAATGAGTTCTCTAAATTCCCCATTAAGACTGAATGAATGTGTTGCTCTGTGATAGACCGGCGACCTGTCCAGTGTGTTTCTCCCAAAGTGTGCTGGAATTCCATAAACCAGAAAGAGGATCGAGCCGGCAAATTAACCGATATTTTACATTAACAAGAGACAAGAGGCCAAAGGCAAATGGCTGTGGCAAATGCAGGTCTGGAAGCAGAACTTTACAGAAAAGAGGCCCTAGATATGGAAATCTATTCATGATCAACTGCAAAGTTCCCAGGAGTTTGGGAATTCTTCTGCCTGACTCATCAGATGACCACAAAAGATCTGCGCTTTCTTTTAGTGAAGGAAAGAAACTATTAAGATTTAACAACTATGACTGTGTTGGATTTGCTGCTCAATTTTAAACGTTTTGGAGCGGTAGACCACAATTATTGGGGCAAAAACAGATCATACTTTTCTTAACTGTCAATATAATCATCATTGTCCTTGTCACTATAATTATTGTCTTTGTCATCACTCAATACTTTGTTGGGTCTCCTTTTGCCTGACGTATTGCAGAATGGGGCATGTCATGAAGCCTTCAGCTCTTCTGCATTTTGTGGCTGGTGTATCACATTTCCTTTTCACAGTAACTCATAGATTTTTTTAAATGGTTTTGTTTCACAATCCTCTCTAGAGTGTAGTTTTTCCATACTACTTGTACACATTTTTCTACTTCTTTTCGCTTCTCTTTTAAAAAAATGTGCTTAGACATGGAACTCTGAAGAGCCAGCCTCTTTTGCCATAACCCTTTGTGTCTTGCCCTCTTTACGCAAGTGGTCAGTGGTGTCTTGTTGCGTAGCCTACAGAATTAGATTGAGAGACCATTTCAATACCTTTGCATGAGTTTGGAGTTAATTAAGTGACGAGAGAGTGCTCTTCAATACAAAATCTTTTCGCAAGATTTTGAATTTGGTATTTACAGTTCCAAAAAAAAAATCGTGATATTGTAATTAGATGACCAGCACATTTTATGTTGTCACACACCCTTTTTGCAAACACGTATGCTTTCTTGGTTATTAACATATGTTATCTTCAGCCTTGATGAATGTTTGTACCATTTACACACAATGTAAAATATTGGGGCTGTGTGCCGTAACCCACCAATGCCATAGAACCACTTTAGATACAGGATAAGTTTCTCTGAAGGTGAGCCATCTTAACACTGGCCCGGGAAACAAGATTTTTAATGTAATGTTGATGTAATGATGAAACCTCGGCATTGCTTTTATATAATTGTAGTACTTGTGTAGTTTCATGTTCAGTTTACATTTTTTTATTTGGTTTTTACGGAAGTAAGTAATTCAACCAAGTATGTGATTGTCTGTGTTTGGACATTTTGATTGTCCGTGTGACTGAAGCTTTGCATTTGAAAACTCCTGCTGCTCACTGAGAAGAGTCAGAATAATACACAGTTTCACATCAAGAACACTAAAAATCCCTGGGGAAAAAAACCCCACTACTACTGTGACCTTCTCTTGTTGTGATTACTTACTTCAAGCAAACAAACAGCATGGAATTTTTTTTTCTGGTGGCAAATTCCATTGTTATTTTTATCTATACGATATTGAGACAGGAAACAAAGTGGGAATTGAAAGGGAAGGCAAATACTGTTGGGGTCAAACCTGCCCCCCTATCATGGGAGCTGGACCTAAAATGATCTTTGATGCTCAATCACTTAAAGTAAAAATGTCCCAAAAGATTCAATGATTTTGCTGACCAGTCTGTTGTGTTATTTTCCATAAAATTGTGATGTGTTACACTGGAAATATGTAGAAATTGACACATTTAAATATGACATGTCTCACTCTGTGGTGTCAGATCACATAAAAATGTCTGAGCCTTGAAAATATGATCATATTGATCCACTGGTGCAGATGTAATCAGAGTTATCAATTATTCACCTGTCCTTGCAGAGGTCACACGCTGTGCTCTCCATCTTCATTTCACATTACAGTAAACATTACTCGTTCTTCCTTTAGTCTGTCTTTTAGAATGTTTAACATTTTTGCTATGAATTCCTTGAGTTGCATTATGATAAAAAATTCAAAAGATTCAAGTAAATGTTAATCCTGCTGATGTTAGATATTAAAAGATAAACTACAGGGGAAAAAGCGGATCAATTACACGCACTCCTGCTACTTTTAAAGTTCCATTGCACATTTTGAATTTTGCAAATAACCAGCTTCTGAGTATAAATACAGGGTGTGGATGCATGCACTCTTACATTTTTGGTTCAGAGTGGACAACTCTAAAGCTACCTTCTGTTCAATCAATTTTCTCACAACAAAAGCCAATTTGTTTCTGACCTATTTATTTTGGCCTAAGAGCCCAGATTGAAGAAAAAATCTTTTTATTCATTCGTTGTATTTTCATGCAGAGCTAGACTTTGCATTTATGTGTCTGTTTTTATTTATTTTTTCAATTTGTTGTAAAGCTTGATAATCATCTTTGTATAGGCCACAGCAATGTTTAGGTCCTTACATGCCTCTAACGGCTTAAAATTTTAGATTCTGTATCAGGGGGTCATGCTAAGAAGAACGAGTCCTCATTGAGGTAGGACAACCGCAACCTCACTTGGGACCCCGCTCACCACTTCTTGGTGCATTCATATGACCATAGCAATGTTTGGGCCCGTACGGGGCTCAAACTTTAACCAAACGGTTTAAAACTCTAGATTCTGTATCAGGGGGTCATGCTGAGAAGAACTCATTGAGGTAGCTGTCAACCGCAACCTCGCGCAGGACCCTGCTCACTTTGTCTCAATGCAGATATTGGGATCATGTATTAATGTTAAGAGTCCCTCGATGACCAACACTATAAGTGTTATACACCCTCAAAGCTACAAATCAAAAAGATCTTGGAAGGGGAAAAAAAAAAACACAATTACTTGCACGACTATAACACTGCAGGTGGTGCAGTGGGTAGCACTGTGGCCTTAGCTCTGCGGTGACCATCCTTGAATAGGTTTGCATGTTCTTCCAGTGCTCGTGTGGGTTTATTTGTAGAAGACTTTGGTTTATGAGGATGTTGTGCCCCCTAGTGTTCTTTCATCTTGTCTTCCACGGGCTGCTCTATCTGACTCTTAGCCATTATAGAGGTTTTGGAAACTGATTGATTGCTTGACATGCTGGTAATGAAATTATGCTCTGTTCTAATCTCAGTTTGTTATCTATAAAAGGCATCTAAGAGACAAAATTATTGCTGATTGATGTGGAGTCGCAAACTAATTTCTGTCATATTAATGCAAATCTTTATGGCTTTCTCAAATGCATTTCTAGGTTTGCCAACACTGAATTCTTAGACTGATCATTCTTTTTGTTTGTCTGCAAACTACTCTTCTTCCATCTCTGAAATGGGGGATTTTTGTATAATAAACCATATCTATTAGGAGTATTTTTAAAAAAATAAAAATAAAAAAGCGGAATAAAAAAAAATATTATTCAAACTAACCACTCCAAGTAATGTTTGAATAATGAACACTCATTGGCAGAGAGCAATTCTGAAGCTTTATGGTCTGAGACTGACATCTGCTGGTTAATGCTAGTTTTACTGGTATTTCTCTATATGTACAGTATTATGCAAAGATTTTGTTGTGTGATTTTTTTTTTTTTGCCTTCCAGTCAGCGTCAGTTCTTATAGGTACATTTGCACAGTCAGGCACATTTTATGATTAAAGTATGGTGCGATTATCGGAACTAGTGGTCATCAATGTTGCAAGTAGGTTTAAATCCAGTCATGAACAGAAACAGAAACAGCTGTGTAGGAGGCTTAAAACTAGGGCACGCAACAGGCAAACTCTGCTACCAGGTTGTGTTGAGAAAGACTGGTTATTGTGACGACTTAGTAAGGAATAGTACAAGTACTACAGGAAGTGAAGGCATAGGCCTCATAAAGCCCTGGGTGTCAGCGAGTGTGTCTGGGATTACATAGATACAGAAGGATGTAAGAAACCCAGAGAACTCTACCAGCCCAGTTTATTCAAAAACTGTGTAAGTGCACCTAGAGAAGTTACAGCTGTTTTGAAGGCAAAGTGTTGTCACACCATAAATGCTTCTTCCTCAGCCAGGTGTTTCCAGTACATCTGTTCCAAGAGAGAAACATGAAACTGGATGCTCTCACGGAACACCTACTGGTCCATCTGTATCACCCCGGTCTTCACAAACCTGCTGGACTGCGAGGGAATTGAGTCCCCATTCTCCAGCACAGGTTTTCCACCTGGGCAAAGCATACACTGTCCAGTTCCTCACTCTAGGTATGACAGGCCACAGGCACAATAATCTTCCATGACTCCATTGGAGCGACCATCAGGTGAGCTAGCTGAACTGAGCTGACTTACCACTGTAATCATGTTGTAGGAAAGATAATTTACCAATTTTCCAATGATCAAATAGGACTTAACCTGCCATATATCTTGGTAACCAGGAAGTGTTGGCTGTAGAAGCCACTCCTCATGCTGGCTGGAGATACTGGCTCCATCACAACCTTTGACTAGGAACTTAGGAGGGTGTAAAGAGAACTGAATTGGCAGCCCATCTGGATTGTACGGATGAGCCACTGTGAAACTCTGGGAAGCTTGGCCATGCTCCTAGATTCCTTGCCAATTGGGACATGCTGACAGCTCCCATGACAGGGATTCATACCTGCGGACAGGGATTCTTACCAGGGTCAAACCTATTCAGATAATCGGTCCAGGTAACAGTTCATCCATGGCAGGAAGCTCAACCTGGCACCACCGTGGCCTGTGGAGCAACTGCCAGAGCCATATTTATGTGGAGGGCTCTGGGGAGTTGAGTCTATAGAGTAACCCAACAAGCAAACCTCTTCTTCTCTGGGCAACCTGTCTCAGGGGTCCTTGTTGAAAAATGACCCTGCCAATGCCTCAGTCCTTTTCGCCTTCAACTGCCTGATGCATTCTCGAGGCAATGCCGGAAAATCCACCCACGGAGCAAGCACATCCACGAACCGTATGCAGACTCTTCGTGGTATGTGAGCTTAGATAAAACTCAGGGGACACACCTGGACCACTAAGGTGGACATTGTGCAGCCAGATGCCTGCGCAGCCACTTTTGCATTGGTTTGGAGTCCCGGCTTTAAACCTTGACGGCAACTGCATTCCTCAGAGTGTTGGCCTGAAACCCTGGCATGGAGGCAATGCCCTACAAGCTGAAGCAGCTTGGCCAATGAGACTTTCCTTGGAAGGATTTGACACTCTAAGTAGCAACATTGTGGCATCAATGCACTACAAAGCCTGCTCTTCTTGGGGCATAGCCGAGTACCCCCTAGCTGACTCGCCATTCAGGGCAGTGTTGCGTGTAAAGCTCAAGCACCTTGAGCGCCTGGCAGAGCTCCTACTTTACTTATAGGAAGAAGGGAACCAGGGAATGGTTACTGAGCCATACTGCACGTACTGAGCTCCTGATGCACTTAGAGGAAGAATGGAACCAGGGCAATTTGGAGAATTATTTACATAATTATATGCAACAAACACCCATACACAAGCGCACCTGATCAGAGACCAGGAGGATCTACAACCCCAATAGCCCAGGAAAGGATAATCATCACTTCTTTTTCTGGCAATCATCACCTTTCCACACCACTAAGTGACAGAAGCAAGTTTACTGACTACGCAAGGGAGTGGGTGGATAATGCAATTGAATAGAATAGAATGCCTTTTATTGTCACTATACACATATACAATTTGCATTATTATATGTACAATGAGATTTAAGAGCATCTCGCTTTACAGTGCAACACATAGTAAGACCAAAATGCTATAAAGTGTCAAGTACAAATTTGAGTAATAGTGCAAAAAGAGAGGTGGGGGGGGGGGTAGATGAGGTGGCAGTTCTGTTTAAATATGTATAGTTTTGAACTGCAATTGCACAGCAATCATAGTTTTTAATCGCCTATAAGGTTATTGTCCGTAATTGTCCAATATATTGGTGCATTTAAAAGAACCAAAAAATCATCATAGTGCTTTTGGGAAAAGTTTGTGAACCCTTGGGTTAATGACCTTAAAAAAAGCTAAAGTGTAAGCTTACTGGGAGTAAAGCAGCACATTACAAAAGCAAACACTAAGTGTCCCAAAGTGACATTAAGATTTTATTTGTCACATACATATAAATACTGAGTATGACGTGCAGTGAAATGTATTGTACGACTGTCCAACCTGTAACCATTTAAGGGATGTATAGACAAAATAGAAATGAAAAATAAATAAAATATAAATATATGAGAAAAAAATAGGTATGAAATAAAATAAAGTAGAAAAAGGCAATACAAGACAATATAAATGATTGACATGGAAATGTTATGAATTTATCAACTTGCATCAATTTACTGAACTACAAATGGAAAGAACCCTGAAGCTGCCCGATTCTCTCCTACACTTCCTCAATTCACTCTTAATTTCAGAAATCCTTACTTTTCAAATGATATGATATTCTGATTGCTTAGGAGGGGTCACCCATCTTCTAGCGTTGTTTAAATCTGGCTATAACACAAAAAGAGTTGGATTTAGTCCAACGGCTCACAGTGCTGTGACCTTAATTAGGCAATTAGAAATGAACAGATATGGAAAATGAGATGAGGCTGTGAAATTAAACATAATTATGATTGGTCATCTGTGACTGTTGAGAAGAGGATCAGATCCAATCTTTTCCCAGAAAGGGTTTTGGCTTTGGATATTTCAGTCACTAAACTCATACTTGAATATAGTCTTATGATATTTGAGGTTCGTATAGCACCAAAATTAAGCCTTCATTACTTAAAGAGTAAAGGAACTCATTGAAGAAAAATCTTCGAGTCACATAGAGGTGCTAAAGATAAGATATAATCATCATAACCTAGAGGCATATAGTTAAATTACGGCTAGGTCAAATTGAAACGGTGTTCTTTTTATAGTAGTCTTCAGGGTAAATGTAATTTCTTCTAGGTGGTATGGACTTTAAATCATTTGCTTGCTCTTGCTTCTGACCTGTTTCCAGAAACAGATTGTGGGATCTCTTTAATTGCCAATACAGTAATTTACAAGAGAATCCAAAGTGAGGGGGGGGGGGGGAATGAGAGGTTTCAGATAATAAATAACTAGCTATAATTGGATCAAGGTTTTTAATGTAATGTGGAAACAGCATACGAGGAAGGGTATAGTTTTTGTCTTGGGCCCAGATGCAATATAGGGTGTTAGTACATTTCATTCAATCTCCATAAAGAATGCAAAATATTATTTTTCTAATAGTTCACTATAGAGCAGAGTGCCCTCTGCATAGCAATGAAAGTTCTAAATATGTAGCCCAAGTGAATTATGTTGATTAAAAACAGTATCGGGCCAAGGACTGTCACCTGAGGTACACCCGAAGATACAGGTGTGGGTTTTGAGCTGTATTCATCTATTTTAGAAACTTATTTAACCATGTGTAGTAAAATAGGATCCCTAATGCATTCATATTCATTTGATTTAGCATTAGATCAGTAGTCGTTTATTATGTTGGCTTGCTTGCAAAGCCAACATATTGATATTGCACTTAAACTTATTATGTTGGCTTGCTTGCAAAGCCAACATATTGTTATCTCACTTAAACTTATTATGTTGGCTTGCTTGCAAAGCCAACATATTGTTATCTGATTTAAACTTATTATTATTCTTCCTCGCTTCTTTCTTCTTCTTCTTTCTTCTGACAAAAAAATTCCCGGATTGTGCTTCTCCTCCTAGCCCGTTCGAGCTACAGCCACGAAACTTTCCACGGTCGTCCAAGCTGTTCCCACTCGAGTTGCTATGTCTTTTCGAACCGATTTGACCAGCGGTTTCCGTAAAAATCGCGAATTTCGGCCCAAAAATCGCCCAAGTCATTCCCTATGGGAGCCCTAGAGTGGTGATGTCATCGCCCACTCTAACTTTGAGCAAGTGCAGTCTTGTTGATACTTGCACTGTTTTCTCAACTAAAAATTAACCTTTACACACACATTTTATACTTAAATGGTAGAGATTTTTGTCCTCTTTCAGTTGGTGCTGTTTTCATTTTTAAAAAACACACGGTTTTTACTCCAGGTGGCCTAAACCACAAGGAGTGCACTTAATTGCTCCATTCAAAAACAAAAAAAAATTCTGGTGGATTCTGTTTAAAATCTCAATCGCAGGCTATTTTTAACTCGCCATAAATCATTCAAACTTTATCACAGCTTCACAAAATTTACACCATTCTCTTCCGTAAAATCTTGGGATTCTAACAGTACAAGAAATATTTCAATACCTCTGGTCATTCTTTCGTAATCCTTATTTGTTTGAGGGTATGGATTTCTCTGAAATGAGCAGTTGCACAGAATCAAATGAAGGCTATTTGTAGCTCGCCATAATTTTTTTATTTCTAATCACACCTTCACAAAAATTACAGCATTCTCTTTGTTAGGGTCTTCTGCTTCTGACAAAGAAAGAATCATTTCGATATGTCTTACGGTTCTTCTATAATCTTTATTTGTTTGAGGCATGAAAATTGGATTTTCTCCAGCAGATTTGCCATCATTTGAAAATCTGACAGTTCAAACTGGCAGTTTCAACAGCTGGCCCTTTGCAGCAGCTGCACTTGATTACTAATAAGTAGGTCAAAGGTGTCTCATAGACTTTCAATGGCCCATTGAAATGAATGGAGCATGAATCCCATAGATCCTAATGTAAAAGAGCTTCTGTAATTGATTGACACTCGAAAGTCATACTAGAAATAAAGAAGCAAATCACTTATCCAGCCAATCATTCCTTGTGATTTAACATAAAATAATTAAGCCACACCCACTTTTTTACAAAACCATCGATGTCAAATATCTTCTGAACGGAACACAGTAGAGACATGGGGGTTGCTTTATATTATTCTAAATGGAAAGTAGATTACAACATGATGTCACTGACACCTCCATAGCAACCAGACTGGTTACCATAGCAACCAATATTGCATGTACCTATCTCAGCTTATGAGAATCATAGAGACATGGGGTTGGATTATGTTATTGTTGCGGAATTGACAACATTTAAAAAAAATAGGTATTAACGGTACCAACGCAAGCCAACATCGAAGTTTGCGTGCAAACTTTAAAATCTAGTTATGTTGGCTTGCAGAGCCAACATATTGTTATCTCTCTTAAACTTATTATGTTGGCTTGCTTGCAAAAGCCAACATATTGTTATCTGATTTAAACTTATTATGTTGGCTTGCTTGCAAAGCCAACATATTGTTATTGTGTTTAAACTTATTATTATGTTGGCTTGCTTGCAAAGCCAACATATTGATATTGCTCTTAAACTTATTATTCTTCTTCTTCTTCTTAGAACAAAAAAAATTACCGTCAACTCCTCCTAGCCCGTTCGAGCTACAGCCACGAAACTTTCAACACACCTCAAAGCTGTTATGTAGTTTGTTGCTATATCTTTTCGGACCGATTCGACCAGCGGTTTCCGTAAAAATCGCGAATTTCGGCCCAAAAATCGCCCAAGTCATTCCCTATGGGGGCCCTAGAGTGGTGATGTCATCGCTCACTCTAACTTTGAGCAAGTTCAGTCTTGTTGCTACTTGCACTGTTTTCTCAACTAAAAATTAACCTTTACACACACATTTTATATCTAAATGGTAGAGATTTTTGTCCTCTTTCAGTTGGTGCTGTTTTCATTTTAAAAAAACACACGGTTTTTACTCCAGGTGGCCTAAACCACAACGAGTGCATATAATTGCTCCATTCACCTCCATTCAAAAATTCTGGTGGACTCTGTTTAAAATCTCAATCGCAGGCTATTTTTAACCCGCCATAAATCATTCACACTTTATCACAGCTTCACAAAATTTACACCATTCTCTTCCTTAAAATCTTGTGATTCTCACAGTGAAGGAAATATTTTAATGTGTCGTATCCTTCTTTCGTAATCCTTATTTGTTTGGAGGTATCGAAATCTCAGAAATGAGCAGTTGCACAGAATCAAATGAAGGCTATTTTTAGCTCGCCATAATTTTTTTATTTCTAATCACACCTTCACAAAATTTACAGCATTCTCTTCGTTAGGGTCTTCTGCTTCTGACAAAGAAAGAATCATTTCGATATGTCTTACGGTTCTTCTATAATCTTTATTTGTTGGAGGCATGGAAATCGGATTTTCTCCAGCAGATTTGCCATCGTTTAAAAATCTGACAGTTGGATTTCCAGCTGCAGCTGATTCGTTTGAAAATCTGGCAGTTGATAACTCCAGGTGCAAGCTGATTTCAAATAAGTAGGTCAAAGGTGTCTCATTGACTTTCAATGGCCCATTGAAATGAATGGAGCATGAACCCCATAGATCCTATTGTGTAATTGATTGACACTGGAAAGTCATACGAGCATTAAGAAAGCAAATCACTTATCCAGCCCATCATTGCATGTGAATTAACATAAAATCATTAAGCCACACCCACTTTTTGACATAACTTTCAATGTCAAATATCTTCTAAACGGAACACAGTAGAGACATGGGGGTTGCTTTATATTAGTCTAAAGGGAAAGTAGATTACAACATGATGTCACTAACTCCTCCATAGCAACCAAATTGTTTACCATAGCAACCATATTGCCACATCCCTATCTTAGCTTAGGAAAATGCTAGAGACTTGGGGGCTGGTAAGCTGCACCCATACTGACAGCTGAAACATTATATTATGTTAATGACACCTCCATAGCAACCAGACTGGTTACCATAGCAACCAATATGGCATGTCTCTATCTCAGCTCAGGAAAATCATAGAGAGATGGGAGTTGCTGTATTTTACCCGTATAAATATTGGGAGCAATATATTAGGTCAGCGACCCGTCCATAGCAACCAAACTGGTTACCATAGCAACCAATATGGCGCAGCTCTATCTCAGCTTTGGAAGGTCATAGAGACATGGGGGTTGCTGTATTGACATGGGGAACAATGTGTTAGGTCACTGACCCCTCCATAGCAACCAGACTGGTTACCATAGCAACCAATTTTGCATGTATCTATCTCAGCTCAGGAAAACCATAGAGACATGGGGGTTGCTGTAATTTACTCGTATTCATATGGGGAACAATATATTAGGTCAGCGACCCCTCCATAGCAACAACACTGTTACCATAGCAACCAATATGGCGTATCTCTATCTCAGCTTACGAAAGTCATAGAGACATTGGGGTTGGTGTATTTTACTCGTGTTGACATGGGGAACAATATGTTAGGTCACTGACCCCTCCATAACAACCAGACTGGTTACCATAGCAACCAATTTTGCATGTACCTATCTCAGCTTATGAGAATCATAGAGACATGAGAGTTGGATTATGTTATTGTTGCGGAATTGACAACATTTAAAAAAAAAAGGTATTAACGGTACCAACGCAAGCCAACATCGAAGTTTGCGTGCAAACTTTAAAATCTAGTTATTCTTCTTCTTCTTCTTCTTCTTAGAACAAAAAAATTACCGTCAACTCCTCCTAGCCCGTTCGAGCTACAGTCACGAAACTTTCAACACACCTCACAGCTGTTATGTAGTTTGTTGCTATGTCTTTTCGGAATGATTTGACCAGCGGTTTCCGTAAAAATCGCGAATTTCGGCCCAAAAATCGCCCAAGTCATTCCCTATGGGAGACCTAGAGTGGTGATGTCATCGCTCACTCTAACTTTGAGCAAGCTCAGTCTTGTTGCTACTTGCACTGTTTTCTCAACTAAAAATTAACCTTTACACACACATTTTATACCTAAATGGTAGAGATTTTTGTCCTCTTTCAGTTGGTGCTGTTTTCATTTTTAAAAAACACACGGTTTTTACTCCAGGTGGCCTAAACCACAAGGAGTGCACATAATTGCTCCATTCACCTCCATTTAAAAATTCTGGTGGATTCTGTTCAAAATCTCAAACGCAGGCTATTTTTAACTCGCCATAAATCATTCAAACTTTATCACAGCTTCACAAAATTTACATCATTCTCTTCCTTAAAATCTTGGGATTTTAACAGTAAAAGAAATATTTCAATAACTCTGTTCATTCTTTCGTAATGTTTATTTGTTTGAGGGTATGGATTTCTCTAAAATGAGCAGTTACACAGAATCAAATGAAGGCTATTTGTAGCTCGCCATAACTTTTTTATTTCTTATCACACCTTCACAAAAATTACAGCATTCTCTTCGTTAGGGTCTTCTGCTTCTGACAAAAAAAGAATCATTTCGATATGTCTTACGGTTCTTCTATAATCTTTATTTGTTTGAGGCATGGAAATCGGATTTTCTCCAGCAGATTTGCCATCGTTTGAAAATCTGACAGTTGAGTCAGCTGACTCGTTTGAAAATCTGGCAGTTGATAACTCCAGTTGCAAGCTGATTTCAAATAAGTAGGTCAAAGGTGTCTCATTGACTTTCAATGGCTCATTGAAATGAATGGAGCATGAACCCCATAGATCCTAATGTAAAAGAGCTTCTGTAATTGATTGACACTGGAAAGTCATACAAGCATTAAGGAAGCAAATTACTTATCCAGCCCATCCTTGCTTGTGAATTAACATAAAATAATTAAGCCACACCCACTTTTTGACATAACTTTCAATGTCAAATATCTTCTAAACGGAACACAGTAGAGACATGGGGGTTGCTTTATATTAGTCTAAATGGAAAGTAGATTACAACATGATGTCACTAACTCCTCCATAGCAACCAAATTGTTTACCATAGCAAATATATTGCCACATCTCTATCTTAGCTTAGAAAAATGCTAGAGACTTGGGGGCTGGTAAGCTGCACCCATACTGACAGCTGAAACATTATATTATGTTAATGACACCTCCATGGCAACCAGACTGGTTACCATGGCAACCAATATGGCATGTCCCTATCTCAGCTTAGGAAAATCATAGAGAGATGGGGGTTGCTGTATTTTACCCGTATAGATATGGGGAGCAATATATTAGGTCAGCGACCCCTCCATAGCAACCAAACTGGTTACCATAGCAACCAATATGGCGAAGCTCTATCTCAGCTTAGGAAAGTCATAGAGACATGGGGGTTGATGTATTGACATGGGGAACAATGTGTTAGGTCACTGACCCTCCATAGCAACCAGACTGGTTACCATAGCAACCAATTTTGCATGTACCTATCTCAGCTCAGGAAAATCATAGAGACATGGGGGTTGCTGTAATTTACCCGTACTCATATGGGGAACAATATATTAGGTCAGCGACCCCTCCATAGCAACCACACTGTTACCATAGCAACCAATAGGGCGGATCTCTATCTCAGCTTACGAAAGTCATAGAGACATGGGGGTTGGTGTATTTTACTCGTGTTGACATGTGGAACAATATGTTAGGTTACTGACCCCTCCATAGCAACCAGACTTGTTACCATAGCAACCAATATTGCATGTACCTATCTCAGCTTATGAGAATCATAGAGACATGGGGGTTGGATTATGTTATTGTTGCGGAATTGACAACATTTAAAAAAAAGGTATTAACGGTACCAACGCAAGCCAACATCGAAGTTTGCGTGCAAACTTAAAATCTAGTTATTATTCTTCTCTTTTCTTCTTCCAAAAATTCTACCGGCATCTCCTCCTAGCCCGTTCGAGCTACAGCCACGAAACTTTCCACGGTCGTCCAGACTGTTCCCACTCGAGTTGCTATATCTCTTCGGAGCGATTGGACCAGCGGTTTCCGTAAAAATCGCGATTTTCGGCCCAAAAATCGCCCAAGTCATTCCCTATGGGGGCCCTAGAGTGGTGATGTCATCGCTCACTCTAACTTTGAGCAAGTTCAGTCTTGTTGCTACTTGCACTGTTTTCTCAACTAAAAATTAACCTTTACACACACATTTTATACCTAAATGGTAGAGATTTTGTCCTCTTTCAGTTGGTGCTGTTTTCATTTTTAAAAAACACACGGTTTTTACTCCAGGTGGCCTAAACCACAAGGAGTGCACTTAATTGCTCCATTCACCTCCATTCAAAAATTCTGTTGGATTCTGTTTAAAATCTCAATCGCAGGCTATTTTTAACTCGCCATAAATCATTCAAACTTTATCACAGCTTCACAAAAATTACACCATTCTCTTCCTTAAAATCTTGGGATTCTAACAGTAAAGGAAATATTTCAATACCTCTGTTCATTCTTTCGTAATGTTTATTTGTTTGAGGGTATGGATTTCTCTAAAATGAGCAGTTGCACAGCATCAAATGAAGGCTATTTGTAGCTCGCCATAATTTTTTTATTTCTAATCACACCTTCACAAAAAATTACAGCATTCTCTTCGTTAGGGTCTTCTGCTTCTTACAAAGAAAGAATCATTTCGATATGTCTTATGGTTCTTCTATAATCTTTATTTGTTTGAGGCATGGAAATCGGATTTTCTCCAGCAGATTTGCCATCGTTTGAAAATCTGACAGTTGAGTCAGCTGACTCGTTTGAAAATCTGGCAGTTGATAACTCCAGGTGCAAGCTGATTTCAAATAAGTAGGTCAAAGGTGTCTCATTGACTTCCAATGGCCCATTGAAATGAATGGAGCATGAACCCCATAGATCCTAATGTAAAGAGCTTCTGTAATTGATTGACACTGGAAAGTCATACAAGCATTAAGGAAGCAAATTACTTATCCAGCCCATCATTGCTTATGAATTAACATAAATTAATTAAGCCACACCCACTTTTTGACATAACTTTCAAT
The DNA here is from genome assembly GCA_007224835.1 of Danionella cerebrum. Taxonomy (NCBI): domain Eukaryota; kingdom Metazoa; phylum Chordata; class Actinopteri; order Cypriniformes; family Danionidae; genus Danionella; species Danionella cerebrum. The sequence continues at coordinate 139,139 of SRMA01024274.1, forward strand.
GTCAAATATCTTCTAAAAGGAACATAGTAGAGACATGGGGGTTGCTTTATATTAGTCTAAATGGAAAGTAGATTACAACATGATGTCACTAACCCCTCCATAGCAACCAAATTGTTTACCATAGCAACTATATTGCCACATCTCTATCTTAGCTTAGGAAAATGCTAGAGACTTGGGGTCTGGTAAGCTTCACCCATACTGACAGCTGAAACATATTATGTTAATGACACCTCCATAGCAACCAGACTGGTTACCATAGCAACCAATATGGCATGTCTCTATCTCAGCTTAGGAAAATCATAGAGAGATGGGGTTGCTGTATTTTACCCGTATAGATATGGGGAGCAATATATTAGGTCAGCGACCTCTCCATAGCAACCAAACTGGCTACCATAGCAACCAATATGGCGCAGCTCTATCTCAGCTTTGGAAAGTCATAGAGACAGGGGGGTGGATGTATTGACATGGGGAACAATGTGTTAGGTCACTGACCCCTCCATAGCAACCAGACTGGTTACCATAGCAAACAATTTTGCATGTACCTATCTCAGCTCAGGAAAATCATAGAGACATGGGGGTTGCTGTAATTTACTCGTATTCATATAGGGAACAATGTATTAGGTCAGCGACCCCTCCATAGCAACCACACTGTTACCATAGCAACCAATATGGCGTATCTCTATCTCAGCTTACGAAAGTCATAGAGACATGGGGGTTGGTGTATTTTACTCGTGTTGACATGGGGAACAATATGTTAGGTTACTGACCCCTCCATAGCAACCAGACTGGTTACCATAGCAACCAATATTGCATGTAACTATCTCAGCTTATGAGAATCATAGAGACATGGGGGTTGGATTATGTTATTGTTGCGGAATTGACAACATTTTAAAAAAAATAGGTATTAACGGCACCAACGCAAGCCAACATCGAAGTTTGCGTGCAAACTTTAAAATCTAGTTATTCTTCTCTTTTCCCACGTCAAAATTTTACAACGCTTCTCCTCCTAGCCCGTTCGAGCTACAGCCACGAAACTTTCCACGGTCGTCCAGACTGTTCCCACTCGAGTTGCTATATCTCTTCGGACCGATTGGACCAGCGGTTTCCGTATAAATCGCGAATTTCGGCCCAAAAATCGCTCAAGTCATTCCCTATGGGAGACCTAGAGTGGTGATGTCATCGCCCACTCTAACTTTGAGCAAGCTCAGTCTTGTTGCTATTTGCACTGTTTTCTCAACTAAAAATTAACCTTTACACACACATTTTATACCTAAATGGTAGAGATTTTTGTCCTCTTTCAGTTGGTGCTGTTTTCATTTTTAAAAAACACACGGTTTTTATTCCAGGTGGCCTAAACCACAAGGAGTGCACTTAATTGCTCCATTCACCTCCATTCAAAAATTCTGGTGGATTCTGTTTAAAATCTCAATCGCAGGCTATTTTTAACTCGCCATAAATCATTCACACTTTATCACAGCTTCACAAAATTTACACCATTCTCTTCCCTAAAATCTTGGGATTCTAACAGTAAAAGAAATATTTCAATACCTCTGTTCATTCTTTCAGAATGTTTATTTGTTTGAGGGTATGGATTTCTCTAAAATGAGCAGTTGCACAGAATCAAATGAAGGCTATTTGTAGCCCGCCATAATTTTTTTATTTCTAATCACACCTTCACAAAAATTACAGCATTCTCTTTGTTAGGGTCTTCTGCTTCTTACAAAGAAAGAATCATTTCGATATGTCTTACGGTTCTTCTATAATCTTTATTTGTTTGAGGCATGGAAATCGGATTTTCTCCAGCAGATTTGCCATCGTTTGAAAATCTGACAGTTGAGTCAGTTGACTCGTTTGAAAATCTGGCAGTTGATAACTCCAGGTGCAAGCTGATTTCAAATAAGTAGGTCAAAGGTGTTTCATTGACTTTCAATGGCCCATTGAAATGAATGGAGCATGAACCCCATAGATCCTATTGTAAAAGAGTTTCTGTAATTGATTGACACTGGAAAGTCATACCAGCATTAAGGAAGCAAATCACTTATCCAGCCAATCATTGCTTGTGATTTAACATAAAATAATTAAGCCACACCTACTTTTTGACATAACTTTCGATGTCAAATATCTTCTAAACAGAACACAGTACAGACATGGGGGTTGCTTTATATTATTCTAAATGAAAAGTAGATTACAACATGATGTCACTAACTCCTCCATAGCAACCAAATTGTTTACCATAGCAACTATATAGCCACATCTCTATCTTAGCTTAGGAAAATGCTAGAGACTTGGGGGCTGGTAAGCTTCACCCATACCGACAGCTGAAACATATTATGTTAATGACACCTCCATAGCAACCAGACTGGTTACCATAGCAACCAATATGGCATGTCTCTATCCCAGCTTAGGAAAATCATAGAGAGATGGGGGTTGCTGTATTTTACCCGTATAAATATTGGGAGCAATATATTAGGTCAGCGACCCCTCCATAGCAACCAAACTGGTTACCATAGCAACCAATATGGCGCAGCTCTATCTCAGCTTTGGAAGGTCATAGAGACATGGGGGCTGATGTATTGACATGGGGAACAATGTGTTAGGTCACTGACCCCTCCATAGCAACCAGACTGGTTACCATAGCAACCAATTTTGCATGTACCTATCTCAGCTCAGGAAAATCATAGAGACATGGGGTTGCTGTAATTTACTCGTATGCATATGGGGAACAATATATTAGGTCAGCGACCCCTCCATAGCAACCACACTGTTACCATAGCAACCAATATGGCACATCTCTATCTCAGCTTACGAAAGTCATAGAGACATGGGGGTTGGTGTACTTTACTCGTGTTGACATGGGGAACAATATGTTAGGTCACTGACCCCTCCATAGCAACCAGACTGGTTACCATAGCAACCAATTTTGCATGTACCTATCTCAGCTTATGAGAATCATAGAGACATGAGAGTTGGATTATGTTATTGTTGCGGAATTGACAACATTTAAAAAAAAAGGTATTAACGGTACCAACGCAAGCCAACATCGAAGTTTGCGTGCAAACTTTAAAATCTAGTTCTTTTTCTTCTTCTTCTGAGCCAAATTTCAAATTGTATCTCCTCCTAGCCCGTTCGTGCTACAGCCACAAAACTTTCCACGGTCGTCCAAACTGTTCCCACTCGAGTTGCTATGTCCTTTCGAACCGATTGCACTTGCGGTTTCCCCAAAAATCATGAAATTCGGCCCAAAAATCGCCCAAGTCATTCCCAATGGGGGCCCTAGAGTGGTGATGTCATCGCCCACTCTAACTTTGAGCAAGCTCAGTCTTGTTGCTACTTGCACTGTTTTCTCAACTAAAAATTAACCTTTACACACACATTTTATACCTAAATGGTAGAGATTTTTGTCCTCTTTCAGTTGGTGCTGTTTTCATTTTTAAAAAACACACGGGTTTTACTCCAGGTGGCCTAAACCACAAGGAGTGCACTTAATTGCTCCATTCACCTCCATTCAAAAATTCTGGTGGATCCTGTTTAAAATCTCAATCGCAGGCTATTTGTAACTCGCCATAAATCATTCAAACTTTATCACAGCTTCACAAATTTTACACCATTCTCTTCCTTAAAATCTTGTGATTCTAACAGTAAAAGAAATATTTTAATGTGTTGTATCCTTCTTTCATAATCCTTATTTGTTTGGAGGTATGGATTTCTCTGAAATGAGCAGTTGCACAGAATCAAATGAAGGCTATTTGTAGCTCGCCATAACTTTTTTATTTCTAATCACACCTTCGCAAAAATTACAGCATTCTCTTCGTTAGGGTCTTCTGCTTCTTACAAAGAAAGAATCATTTCGATATGTCTTACGGTTCTTCTATAATCTTTATTTGTTTGAGGCATGGAAATCGGATTTCTCCAGCAGATTTGCCATCGTTTGAAAATCTGACAGTTGAGTCAGCTGACTCGTTTGAAAATCTGTCAGTTGATAACTCCAGGTGCAAGCTGATTTCAAATAAGTAGGTCAAAGGTCTCTCATTGACTTTCAATGGCCCATTGAAATGAATGGAGCATGAACCCCATAGATCCTAATGTAAAGAGCTTCTGTAATTGATTGACACTGGAAAGTCATACAAGCATTAAGGAAGCAAATTACTTATCCAGCCCATCATTGCTTGTGAATTAACATAAATTAATTAAGCCACACCCACTTTTTGACATAACTTTCAATGTCAAATATCTTCTAAACGGAACACAGTAGAGACATGGGGGTTGCTTTATATTAGTCTAAATGGAAAGTAGATTAGAACATGATGTCACTAACTCCTCCATAGCAACCAAATTGTTTACCATAGCAACTATTTTGCCACATCTATATCTTAGCTTATAAAAATGCTAGAGACTTGGGGGCTGGTAAGCTTCACCCATACTGACAGCTGAAACATTATATTATGTTAATGACACCCCCATAGCAACCAGACTGGTTACCATAGCAACCAATATGGCATGTCTCTATCTCAGCTTAGGAAAATCATAGAGAGATGGGGTTGCTGTATTTTACCCGTATAGATATGGGGAGCAATATAGTAGGTCAGCGACCCCTCCATAGCAACCAAACTGGTTACCATAGCAACCAATATGGCGCAGCTCTCTCAGCTTTGGAAAGTCATAGAGACATGGGGGTTGATGTATTGACATGGGGAACAATGTGTTAGGTCACTGACCCTCCATAGCAACCAGACTGGTTACCATAGCAACCAATTTTGCATGTACCTATCTCAGCTCAGGAAAATCATAGAGACATGGGGGTTGCTGTAATTTACTCGTATTCATAAGGGGAACAATATATTAGGTCAGCGACCCCTCCATAGCAACCACACTGTTACCATAGCAACCAATATGGCGTATCTCTATCTCAGCTTACTAAAGTCATAGAGACATGGGGGTTGGTGTATTTTACTCGTGTTGACATGGGGAACAATATGTTAGGTCACTGACCTCTCCATAGCAACCAGACTGGTTACCATAGCAACCAATTTTGCATGTACCTATCTCAGCTTATGAGAATCATAGAGACATGGGGGTTGGATTATGTTATTGTTGCGGAATTGACAACATTTGAAAAAATAGGTATTAACGGTACCAACGCAAGCCAACATCGAAGTTTGCGTGCAAACTTTAAAATCTAGTTATTCTCCTCTTTTCTTCTTCCAAAAATTCTTAACACTACTCCTCCTAGCCCCGTTCGAGCTACAGCCACGAAACTTTCCACGGTCATCCAAGCTGTTCCCACTCGAGTTGCTATGTCTTTTCGGACCGATTTGACCAGCGGTTTCCGTAAAAATCGCGAATTTCGGCCCAAAAATCGCCCAAGCCATTCCCTATGGGGGCCCTAGAGTGGTGATGTCATCGCTCACTCTAACTTTGAGCAAGCTCAGTCTTGTTGATACTTGCACTGTTTTCTCAACTAAAAAATAACCTTTACACACACATTTTATATCTAAATGATAGAGATTTTTGTCCTCTTTCAGTTGGTGCTGTTTTCATTTTTAAAAAACACACGTTTTTACTCCAGGTGGCCTAAACCACAAGGAGTGCACATAATTGCTCCATTCACCTCCATTCACAAATTCTGGTGGATTCTGTTTAAAATCTCAATCGCAGGCTATTTTTAACTCGCCATAAATCATTCAAATTTTATCACAGCTTCACAAAATTTACACCATTCTCTTCCTTAAAATCTTTGGATTCTAACAGTAAAAGAAATATTTCAATACCTCTGTTCATTCTTTCGTAATGTTTATTTGTTTGAGGGTATGGATTTCTCTAAAATGAGCAGTTGCACAGAATCAAATGAAGGCTATTTGTAGCTCGCCATAATTTTTTATTTCTAATCACACCTTCACAAAAATTACAGCATTCTCTTCGTTAGGGTCTTCTGCTTCTTACAAAGAAAGAATCATTTCGATATGTCTTACGGTTCCTCTATAATCTTTATTTGTTTGAGGCATGGAAATCGGATTTTCTCCAGCAGATTTGCCATCGTTTGAAAATCTGACAGTTGAGTCAGCTGACTCCTTTGAAAATCTGGCAGTTGATAACTCCAGGTGCAAGCTGATTTCAAATAAGTAGGTCAAAGGTGTCTCATTGACTTTCAATGGGCCATTGAAATGAATGGAGCATGAACCCCATAGATCCTAATGTAAAAGAGCTTCTGTAATTGATTGACACTGGAAAGTCATACAAGCATTAAGGAAGCCAATTACTTATCCAGCCCATCATTGCTTGTGAATTAACATAAATTAATTAAGCCACACCCACTTTTGGACATAACTTTCAATGTCAAATATCTTCTAAACGGAACACAGTAGAGACATGGGGGTTGCTTTATATTAGTCTAAATGGAAAGTAGATTACAACATGATGTCACTAACTCCTCCATAGCAACCAAATTGTTTACCATAGCAACTATATTGCCACATCTCTATCTTAGCTTAGGAAAATGCTAGAGACTTGGGGGCTGGTAAGCTTCACCCATACTGACAGCTGAAACATATTATGTTACTGACACCTCCATAGCAACCAGACTGGTTACCATAGCAACCAATATGGCATGTCTCTATCTCAGCTTAGGAAAATCAAAAAGAGATGGGGGTTGCTGTATTTTACCCGTATAGATATGGGGAGCAATATATTAGGTCTGCGACCCCTCCATAGAAACCAAACTGGTTACCATAGCAACCAATATGGCGCAGCTCTATCTCAGCTTTGGAAAGTCATAGAGACATGGGGTTTGATGTATTGACATGGGGAACAATGTGTTAGGTCACTGACCCCTCCATAGCAACCAGACTAGTTACCATAGCATCCAATTTTGCATGTACCTATCTCAGCTCAGGAAAATCATAGAGACATGGGGGTTGCTGTAATTTACCTGTATTCATATGGGGAACAATATATTAGGTCAGCGACCCCTCCATAGCAACAACACTGTTACCATAGCAACCAATATGGCGTATCTCTATCTCAGCTTACGAAAGTCATAGAGACATGGGGGTTGGTGTATTTTACCCGTGTTGACATGAGGAACAATATGTTAGGTCACTTACCCCTCCATAGCAACCAGACTGGTTACCATAGCAACCAATTTTGCATGTAACTATCCCAGCTTATGAGAATCATAGAGACATGGGGGTTGGATTATGTTATTGTTGCGGAATTGACAACATTTAAAAAAAAACGGTATTAACGGTACC
>SRMA01024275.1:0-66422 GCA_007224835.1 Danionella cerebrum
ATGAACTAGTGCATAATATTTTGGTGAAATGTGAGTAGAAAACAACCCTGTATGCACAGGAGCGCTTTTTGTAACTTTTGCATGATAAAAAGCACCATTGTCATTCATTGTGCACAAAAGACTCCATCGACACAGACTCACAAGCTACATAACACAAAGATGGCCTTTCTGTAACATTACTCGCCCCGTTAATGCTAGTATTATCCATGCCACTACTTCCTGACGAAAGGATTCATTATCAGTTTGTAGGGCGAGGCTCTGTTTTCTGAGCTCAATCATTGTCTCGTCCTGACGGGTGTAAATCACCCCCCGATTACAGCATGGGTTGGCTCGTAATCCATGCAGCTCGTGTTTATGTTTTTGTAAAAAAAAAGTAGAGCTGCCATGCTGACAGTCGGCACATCGCGGCGGACCATCACAAGCTGTTTTTCTTTGACCACGATTGTTTACCCTTTTCAGAGTGAGTGCACAGGATTCCATGCATAACAGGCGGTGAGGATTGCGGGACAGGGGTGTGTAAGGGGCGGAGGGAAGCATTGGCAGGGGTTGAAACTGGCATTTCCATCTCACTGCCCCATTTTACAGTCTCCTGACCACATAGATGAGGGGTCCTCACATGGTCAGACGAGCCCCCTGTTTTTACACGCTCATTCCCCTTGTTTTCAAACCAAACTAAATCCCTGTTATGTCTTAGCGACTATAATGGCTCAATTACAAAATTCTGTGATCAGAAACTAAAGATTAATGTCTGCTGTACAGAACTAAACAATATAAACGACCAGAAAACCCCAAATTTCCTGTCGCACAACCAAAGGGTCTTTTGTAGTATTTGGTGATAGTGAGGACTATACGTGACTCTTAAAGCAGTCTGAATTCTAAATGTTAAATACCTTAATTTTGTTTCAGTTGCAGCGGTTTTATAACAAACGATTCCTTCATTAGTCGCTGTAGAAGTTTATACACTTTTGATAAATTTCCTGCATGCTTTGTACTACTGGAAGTTTAACCGTCCCCAACGATGGTCCCTTTTGACAATTTCTAGACATGTTGTCATGTACCATTCAGTAATGATGGGCAGCCGTCTCAAGTCAAGGTGGTTCTAAACTTGGAGACTGTGCTCAATAGGACTTTCAAAGGCGTAGAAATAGTTCTGTACTCCATCCTACAATCCACAACCCCTTCTCTGAGGTGTACAGAACTTGTTTTGGGCTCTTACACTACATGCTTACCAAAGTGGGAAAGGATGTTTGTGGAGCAAAGAGGAGACTAATTGTCTGCACAAAATTCGGGTTGACAAAAATATTAAACGCCAACTTCACAAAATACACAATATTTTGATTAAAAGAGCGCAGATACACATTAGTCCTTGAGTTATGTTTTGTAAGTAGAGATGTAATAAACGCATTCTCTTCTATCTCTTCAAAATAATCGACAATTAAAGACTGCAGTCTTTTCTCGTCTGCATATGCAGGCTGTGAAAAAAGCCAATGTTCTTTGTTTGAATCAAACGAAAACTGCTGCCAACTTTCAGAATTTACCTTGTTAAACTAAACCTGTATGGCTAGAAAATGGTGAGAAAGCGGATTTCAAACCTCAAGTGCCCTAAACGTACAACAGGTGGACATTTGGACACTTGTTTAAAACCAGTTTCCTTTGACTTTCAATGTTCAAAAGCTGTACATGGGGTTTTTTCAATGTATTGTTGGGTAAAAAACAGCGTCAAAACTGTAAAAATGCAAAAATGTTTAGCACTATTATCAAATGTTTAGCAAACATGACATTTTTTCCAATACTCTGAAGGGGCTTAGACCAACCTAAAAAGGCATATTAATTACAATTCTCCCATTTTGTAATGGAAACCAGATATTACTCTTCATCGGTTATTTGCCGGTTTGAGGGTGCTTTTTCACTTTAAAGAACCCATCAAACTTTTTTTGGTTCTTCACCAGTGCTTCCCTGATTCTTGCCAATTTTAAAGTGCTAGTCCTTTTTCCTCTACAGAACCTATGACGTTTTTTGGTTCACCAGTTTGTTGTGGTTCTTGAGATACGGTTGTAGCATTTTGTTAGTATAAATAAACTGTTTTAAATATCACTTTTGGACATTGGTTCTTTTGAATAGCACTTTTGAATGTTAGAGCTCAGAAGCACCTTTGATGGTTGGTTCGAAGTAGTAACTAAATAGATCATTGTTAAATAGTACCAACACATGTTCCCCTTTGATTATAGAACATTGTTTAGAGTGCAGCCCTGACGCACGGGACCCAATGAAAAGAGTGAAGCACATCATGCGGGACTGAATGCGTTGTCTAGACGGATCTCCGTGAGTCGTATATACATTCATACATACACGCACGTGTCTATGAAAGCACGTGTGCGTGCGCGTAGCGTGTATGGTACACGCCTCCTAAATACAGATAGCTAATGTTCACCGGCAAGGGGAGACACGCCAGAAATCATTGATAATAATGCACCGTGTTAGATAATGTTACATCATTATTTGTAAACGTCATCTTAAGAATACGTTTCATCCTCAGGCCACGTGTTAATCAAGCATTTTCCTATTTCAATCACAATCTGTGCAGATTAAACATGTGATGATTTAGGTCACACGTCATGTCCACGCGCGTCATGTTGAGGAATGGTAACAAATGTGTTCGTAGAGCCTTTGAATGCCTTACCTCCGAAAGAAAAATCCTCAAGATTCAGTTTTTCAGATTGACGATTCTCTAGAAGGCTCGGGATGCTGCGAGCGGTATAAATAGTCTGCATCCCTGGTGGGAGGTTCCAAGCCGAGTCACTGGATGACACGGACGAGATGCTGCGGTGTGTTCTGGGAATCAGCAGGAGAGCTTGGACACGTTTAGAACAGCGAAAGAGTTTTTAACTGACGCTACACCCAAAGAGCACCGTCCACACCTCGTGGTGCGTAAGCAGACGCGCAGAGAGCGCAGGACGCAGCGCACATGGCGCAATTCTAGTGCCCGCTATTTCCTCTCAGAGAAAGTACATTCAATCTATGTACCCTGCCTCAAAATATCTCTCAAGCCTAGAGAATACCGCAGGTGTGAAATATAATACAATCAATATTTGGTATTAAGCTGCCATCAATTCACGTTCTCAAAGTGATGGATTATAGCCAGTTGATCCATTAATTACACCAAATGGGTGTTAACGACCATCAATGTCCTGAACTGAATCAGAAACAGCTTAGTAGGAGGCTTAAAACTGAGTGAGGAGCAGCCAAATTCTGCTACAAAGATGTATGGCTTGAGCTTGAGCGAGACGCAAGGTGGCATGAAAGATATTTTACATAATTAAATTTAGAGTTACATAAAATGCAAAATAATGTGTATCTGATTGCAGGATGCGGTAACGGGGGCAGGTTTGTAGATCGAGCCAGAACCTATGCAACCCCATTGGCAGATCAGTATCATAATCTCTTAAAGGCATGTGGTTGAAAAAAAAACCCCATAGCAACCTCTTAGAAAATGTGCCCGTCTCCCTCTGAGAAAAGAAACACTTCATAGGAAATATTCACAGCAAGTTACAGTGTTGATTTAACTCACACAGAGATGATTTTACCACTTTTTGTGGGTTTACACAGCTCCACCCTTTTTGTTAAATCAAAATAGTTCACAAAGTTGGTTAATTATATAATTCCCCAAAAGTGTTAAATAACACCAAGACAAATGCAATGAACACTTTTCTCATTAACAATCACTCTGGAACAACATTGTAAGGAGTTATTTTGACACCAAATGTGTTCCAATTACATTATTTAAGATGTAAAAAAAAAAAAAAAAATATCCGGAAACTAAAAAGAATATAGAATCCATAGAAACTTTATGTAAAGGAGCTTGCACCGGATCATCCCATGATATTTATAGTTCAGCATTTGAAAGACAGAGGATGAAACTGCATGAGGTGAAACCAATGCTTGATTCTGCTTTCCATGCCTCCTTTAATATCTAGGTTTGAAATTAATCAATCAGTATTTGGTGAACACTAATTTTTAGAACACGATTTTATGAGGTAAAAGGTATAAGAGGTAGTAACTGTGTTTTTAGTCATATATTATTTATATATATAATTTTACAACACTTTTAAATAATAATAATCATTAATAACAATTACGTAAATTATCTATGAGTAATTTATTTTGACAGTTTAATTAGTTGTTGATTAACAGGTCATAGCTCATCGTTAATCATAATGAACACAGTTTTTAACAACCAGTTACACTCTTTAAAAAAGGTTCTTCACTGGTTCTTTTGAGGCTTCAAGGTTTTATGTATAACTTTTTGCTCTAAAGATCTTTTTGGTTCTTCGCCGGTTCTTTGTGGTTTCTGAGGCACTGATAAAACTTTGTCAAGAAACTTTTATGTCCTTTTTTGTGATTCTAACGTAGTTCTTTGTTGTGTTTAATGTGCTACAGATGCTGATATATATCATGGGAAAGTTTATTTATTTTATACATTTGATGTTTCTAAATAATACTTTTGCATTTTAGAGCTAAATAGCACATTTTGAAGGACTGTTAAATGGTACCATTTTTAGAGCCTACCCCTTTGTTTTAAAAAATACAACTAAAGGTGAATATTGCTAAGCTGAACAAATTAAGTCTACAAAACAATTAACAATTGAAGGAAATGGTAATTGTGCTTCAGATGTGAGTGTGAACCTGCTGGCCACATGTTGATAAACTTTAGCCTGAAGCCTTTCGGAGCTTTTTAATAAAATTTGTGCAGTATACAGTTTAGCACTGTTGGCTTTAGTTGTTGCCTGTACTTGAGCTCCTGACACGATAATTGAATGTTGATTGGTGGGTTTGTCTCTGATTATGTTGATTGACCTGGTCTGTCGTGAAACTGCGGGAATCTGCTGAGATTTAATGACTCACACAACCCACCAACCACAAGAGACTACAAGCCTACAGGGCATTCATGCCATATAAAATATTCTACCTTTTGGTTTTAAGATAATACAATTAAGTAGTTTCAGATGCAGTAGATTGAAATAAATCTATAGATTCTGTTTCTTTTGAGAGGTCTTTATTCCTTGTATCATTGTAGGCTTGTAAGACAAGAGAGATTCGATATGCCCAAAAATATATTGAGGACAATTCATTTATTTCAATAATTTTGCTTGAGAATTTGCCTATTGGGGGGCAAAGGATTGAAAGCTACCGCACAAGAATAAAATGAACAGATGCAGCTTACTTTTCCAGTGACCTCCAACATCACGAGAAACAGTATTCACACAAAATACTAATTTTTTTGTTTTAAAAACAAATTGCATATGTTTTGCCAACTAACTTTAAATTTATACAGATAATTTGATTCGTAAGTGTTGGAGCTTAATGTGTAAAGTTCCAGATTTCTGAACAGAAGATATTTAGTTTTGAGCTTTTTTAAACTAAGACATTTAATAAACTAAGCTTTCAAACACACACACACACACACACACACACACACAAAAAATACATTTTATTGAAGATTTTGTTAAATTTCAAACAAAAGATGAAACAAAAATGAAGTGATGGAAAAACGCAAATAAATAATAAAACAACAGAAATAAATAATAATCATAATTATGCCACAGTCCAGCAGGATTGGAATAGAGCAGCATCTGACTTTTTCCCGTTTCGAAGCCAGAATCATGCAGACAATGACTGGGATAATTTTTTACCCACTTGATCCTCTTCAGGCTTTTTAAGTCATTTGGGTGAAAGGCAGGGGTACATCCTGGACCAATCCATCAAAGGGCAACACACACATTCACTCCTGGGAAATATATAGTACTCAATTTACCTCACATGTTTTTGAGAGAAATCCATGCAGACCATGCAAACTTCTCCCAGGAAGGTCACCAGCAAGCCTCAAACCACCACGTTTTGTACCCACCATGCTGCCTCCTATAGCCAAAAGAGACCCGAATGCATTTTCTGGCGTCATAATTGCTCAAAGTTTTCTCAAATATTTGTTAAAGTTTTCTGAGTGAGTTGCGGGAACCTCAATCATATCGGCTCTTTGCCAGGAGTCAAGTTTTTCCACATTGGCCTGGTGTTAAATGCTGAGTGTGAATAAATTCTGCTCCTTCTCTGCATTTTGTTTTAATAGAAACTCTGTCATTTACTGAACGATTACATTCTGAATCAATGTTTATTTTCTTTGTGGAAAATGCAACTTTAGCCACTCGAGCTGGGTTTTAGAACCTTGTTTGCACAATGGCACAATTTTTTTCATTGAAAAAAGGCACATCACCAGAAAGAAATGTGAAAAAAGTTTTGTATCGTATATTGACAATATAAAGTCGTTATCGTTTAAATATTCTACCATTTTAACTAGATGTCAATGCCTTCCAAACGGTAAGTCATCACTTTGATGATTTCCTGTCTGGAGGCGCGCGCTCTTCTACCAAGTCCGTGCGCGCGCGCCATTACGCAGTCCACATACTTCTTCCAGAAGACCTGCGCCAGCTCCATGAACATGCTCCGATGCAAGCCTTGGGTAGACCCGCTTAGTTGGGTCATGAAGTCCCAGAGTTCACCCACTGAGTCGGCAACACGCAGTTTGCGCGCTTCTATCACCGATAACGACGCAGCGTCCCAACATTGATGGTTTATCTCTCCCAGGTGGACAGGAGCCTTGGCGCCACCTATCCCTTCGCTGTTCAGCACCTCGAGACTCGGTATGGAATAAGAGGAGGAGTGAGGGAGCACCAGCAGAGTCACTGACAGGAGGCGCCACCACCGGAATACAGAGGATCCCAACAAACGTTCCATTGGAACCTTTGGAATCAACAGGCTAAAATCACTTGCGCTGCGTAAAAAGACATACTACTTGTAGGGTGAATGACTTACAATATTTGTTCAACTGTCTGTCCCTCGATTCTGCTTTCCTTTGTCCTTTCATAACATCGAGGCGAGTAGTTGTCTTTGAGTGAGTGTTTAACGACTTCTGGAGACTTTTAAAGCAGTGCGCGCCCACGGCTCCAGCGTCATGCTGCATGGTGATTGACTAAAGACCATCCACTTAAGCATCTACGACCACCTGAAGTGAAGTACATCATTAAACTACAGAGCTCATGATTAGCCTATTACTCATTTTACTGGGTCAAACAAAAATAACCAACACATTCTTACATGTATTGTAACTCATAGGTGTACTGACATAGAACATTTTACGTTTTGTTGGGTTTTTTTGCAAATATGCAGTGGCGGATGGTGCAATTGCCTTTCATGTATGTGTTACCAGTGGCAGCTGGTTATGCGAAACTATAAACTTTCAAAGAGCTCAACACATTTTTCCGTCACATTTATTAATTTGAAAAGGCAAAGAACTTTTAGTGTTTTGATTTTTACCCAAATTTTACCCCTCTGTTCTTCAAGGATCTGTTCTACCTCTCTCCTGAAGGGTTGTCTTCACAGATATCTCCGTTTGGAGAAACATCGTCCACTTAAAATTATGAAAGCCACTAGGCTCTTTAAAAGGTCTTATATAAATAGGTATGTGGCATTCCTAATCAAGTCCAATCGTATAAACCAATACAACTGGACTCAAATGAATGCATAGAACAATTTGGACAGCAGCGGAGTGATATGAGTGTCACAGTAAAGGGTCTAATCTAATTGAAGAAACAGCGGTCACAAGAAAGCAGAAAACAAAACTAAACACAGAATTATTAGAAGAATTATCTGGATATACTGTCCCTCAAACCTTGTTGGAAACCCTGTTTAGGGGTAAAAAAGACACGGACGTCGGTGTAATTATATATGCTTTAATAAATAAAAAAGCACTTTGATTTTCTTTGATTTAATGAAAAATATCTGTACCTGTCTATACATACAATCTATGTCACGTCCTCCTCTCTAAGCCACCAAATTTTATGTTTTATTTTTAGTATTAATTTTATGTATTATTATTATTATTATTATTATTACAATTTTTTAACCTTTTTTTGGAATGTTATCAACTCTTTGTGCTGTTTTGTGTATGCTCTCACTGACGTTTTATTATCTCTGTAAACATCTTGTCTCGCTTAGTTCGGTAAATAAAGTTTTTTTGAGGGACAAAATGACGTTGAACCAATCACAGCGCAGTATTCTGTTTCCGGAAGCACACATGTGCTTAGCACTTAAAACCAGAGATGCGCAGTTAACATGTTGTTCCCCCCAAAATAGATTGATTGATTTTTTAAAATTCATTTATTTTGTGCCAGTGAGGACTTCGGTATGGTCTGGACAAGCAGAGTGTGCTTGCGAAAGGTTAGTAAAGTAAACGCGTTTAGCTTTAAGCACGACCTTCAGATACAAACAGTCGTAAGCGGACAGTTCAGCAAATCCCAAAGGGAAAAAAAACACTTTTTTTACATTACTAATAATTAATTTCATGAATGAAGCACTTATCGTTTCAACGTGATGAACATCGGAGAACGGCATAATATTTCAGATAAACAATGGGCCAGTTTAGTTGGGATTCTTGTCATGTTAGAAATTCTCAACTGTATTTTAATTACCTTGTAATAATACATTACGAATGTTATTTGTTCATGAAGGCTGAAGTGTACAAATACTCATATTAAACACACATTTGACATAATACTGTGCTTTTTAAATGTTTAATAATAATTGGACTTGGCTGATTTTGTTCCTGCTTTCACTTCTCCACAAATGCACCCCCATTTCAATTTCATTTTATTCATGTACATTTTTAGAGCCAAAATATAGTTTTACCACTTTAAAAATGACTTTGTCTAACACTATATTTAAAATCTGTGACAATGCTAGCATTAGCAAGTCCGTACAATGATGCACCCGAACTCTGAAAATCGTGTTTGAGCAGTCAATTTCCCAACAGCTTTGGCCCATCTTCAATGTTTACATACTTACAGTGCATCGGCACACACCTATGTTTCTGTATGAACCTTTTAAAAACATAAAATCACTGCTTGAACACTTTAAGGTTACTGCAGTTTGCACCATGGTTTTCATTTTTCTCCGCCTGCTTCTATTTTTTTTTTACAGTATGGCAGATTTGTGGATAATGTTCGGCTGTTTGTGAAGGGTGGTCATGGAGGAATGGGTTTGCCCCGTCTAGGTGGACATGGGGGCAGTGGTGGAGATGTTTGGGTGATAGCCAAAAAAGACACAACGCTGAAGATGGTAAAGGACCAGCGGGCTAAGAAAAGATTCATTGCTGGAGTTGGTTCAAACAGCAGGTGAGTAATTTTGGCAATAACTCTTTGTTGGTACATTTATCTGTAATAACTATCTGTATTTAGAAACGGAATATCCTTTCCTTTATTGAAAAGTCTAAAGCAGAAAACTCAACACATAAAAACAGAATTGATTAAAAATGTGAAATGTTTAGCTCCAAAGGTGCTGTTATTAATGTAGAGGGACTTGTTGATGGGGGTTTCTGGTGATCATTGTTAACAATTGGAGCACAATCAAACTGTTGCATATATTATAGTTAATTTAAACAGTTTTCTCAAAATCCACATATTTTCCAAACTTTTCAACTGTTTTCTACTGCATTTTTCAGAGATAAATGAATGTGTTTTTCTCCAGAACGTTACTTAATAAATTACGGTACTAATTGGTGCTTTTATTTTTTCAGTGTTCGTGATCTGCGAGGAAATAAAGGACAAGATGTAGTAGTAGGCGTTCCGATAGGAATAACTGTCACAGCAGATGATGGCAGAGTTCTGTGTAAGCAAGTACACCTTTCTGTTTTTCTCCTATCGTAAATCGACTACAGTTTTTGTCCGTGCTCTGTTTCCTATTCGATTGTGTTTTTGCTTTAGGTGATTTGAACACGGAAGGAGAAAAATTTCTGGTGGCCAAAGGTGGCCATGGTGGTTCTGCCTACTCAGATTTCTTGCCTGGTAAAGGTCAGAGCAAACAGATTCGCCTGGATCTCAAACTCATCGCCGATATTGGACTTGTTGGGTGAGGGTCTCTTTATAGAATCTATATTGTAGAGATTTATTAGAGGGAAATCTATAAACGACTGTTCATCCGTCTTCTATACCCACATAAGGAAGGAGTCAGATGCCCTTTTCACTGTTCTTTAGGATATGTATGGAAGTCTGTTAATAGGTTGACAATTTAAGTGACATTTGCATAAAGAAGTTCAGGAGAAGTATCTTTGCCATCAGTGCCATCTAGTGGTGAAAAGAAGGGATGACACTTGGAAGTACAATATTTTAGATATGGCTAATGTTTTGGCACAAATTAAAGCATACATTTCATTTGATTTATGTTTTTTTTTTTTTTTTTACTTGATTTTCAGATTTTCGGTATAAAATATAAAAACTGTTCGTGTTGGCAGTAAAAACAAAATGACACAATTTACAATATTGAATTTCACTTCTTGTACAATCTAAGGTTTGTTGTGGATTTATTGTGTAATGTAATGAAAAAAATATTTGTAAAATACTGCAAAAAAAAAAAAAAAGTCCCAGTCACATGAAGTGATAAACACAAGATAGTAAAAATGTTACATTTGTATGTGAAGTATTTATGTTCTTGTTTTATAGTTTTTTCCTAATATATAATTTAAACATGTTCTTAATTTGTTCTGTTTTTAGGTTTCCTAATGCCGGCAAATCTTCCTTGCTGTCAGCCCTTTCTCATGCCAAACCAAACATTGCCAACTACCCCTGTGAATATCTTTAAATACGTAACATGTTATTTAAGATATACACGCATGTATCTGTATGTATATGTGTTTGTATGTATTGATCAATAGATTCCTCACACATTTATTGGTATTAAGGCCTCTACACACTGATCCGAATCTGGATTTGCACGAATCTTCGGATGACTTCTCAGCAGGGTCCTCTTAAGGAATATTGATGCAATGACGCTCTCTGCCTGAAGATGGCATAAGCCAGGGGTGTCAAACATACTGCCCGGGTCACAACTGGCTCACCAAGAGTTTGAGGGAGAGGGAGTTCACTGTGAATAGTATTTCAAACGTAGCATTTTAATTAATTCTACACTTTTAATAATAAATTGTGAATTAATTGCTTTGATAATAATTAGTTTTAAGGTTTTAGCCTTTCGTGTCTCTGCCTCGCAGCAGTGTGTTAATATGACGGCTCTATTTTTTCTTGCAGAAGACTAGGGGCAGTGAGCAGCGCAGGCACCGGCCGTCTCTATGCATCTCTGACTTTGGTTTCTCCGTTAAATGACGACGTTCTGCAGGCAGCAAAGCCGTTAATAATGTCATCGCTGTTGTGCTGCAATGAGCTTGTCTTCTTTTTAAAGTGGAAACTTTCTGAGACTGAAGTTTCAAAGAGGCTGAAGCTAAAGCTAACTCTTGTCTCAAATCAGAATTAGGAAAACAAAACAGTAATTCACTGAATTCATTAGAATTCATTGTTTATTTATGCTAATTTTTTATAATTTTTAAAAATGTTGCTTAAATCCGGATTTTTTAATTTTTTAAAATTTTTCTTAAAAAACATTAATTTAAAAACATATTCTATCTAACCCACTGTTTAGTTTTGTAGTCAAACTGGGAGATTAATATGAAGTGAAAGGGTTGTTCCTAAAAAAATTCTCATTGAATGTGGTGAAAAAATGACAAACTCTTTATAGGAAAAAAAAAGATGAACGAATAATGAACGAATCAATTAAGGCAATCGATGATTATTCCACATGATTTTCCTGGTCCGTCCCCTAGAAACTCAAATTCTGCGTCATGCGGCCCGCAAGCTCAAATGAGTTTCCTGGCGTACGCAGTACAACAGATGCTCTCTGCACCACATGGAGATGACAGAGAATAAATCAAAGAACATGTGTTTATACTTTTGGTGGTTGATCACTGGGAGCTTGTGAAAAGAGGATTTCTTGAGTGCTATTTCTTTCCTGTTCAAAGTCGCTCTGAAAATGGGGGATGAGCGCCCCCTAGCAGCCCTTTTACGTACTTCATCAAAAGAGCCAGCTTTCATTGGTCTTGAGAAAAACAGATCCGTTATGGCGATCCAAAATTAGTTTTAGTTTGCACCATTCGTTCGATCGGAGTTTACTGTTTGCTCCCATGGTTTTCGTTCGAGTCGCGGTGTGTAGAGGCCTTCAGAGTGCTTGACTTTTGTTCTTTTTGATGGTTTGTATTTCTTTTTTTCCTTTCAGTTACTACTGTACAACCAGAAATCGGAAAGGTCATGTATCCAGACCACAGGCAGGTAGGGTTAAAAGATCATTAAGTCACTTACATTAATAACCTTGGGGGAATGCCACCATAAATAATCATTGTGTTGCTCATTTATAGTTGATCTTACTATAGATCACACCAAAATCCAAATAAAGGAGAAGCAAATGGGTTGCTGCAATTCAAAGAAATAACTAAACTCCCTGAGTTCAAACCTGGATTTGTAGTCACCATTTTGTGTCTTTTTATTTATGTCAAAAGTGAAGTTTTGCATTTTTATTTTATGTGCAAATTACCTAATAAAACTCTTAGTTGTAGCGTAAAAAAAACGATTTCACCAGAGGAACAGTGTTTTGCTGTAAAAACCAATCGTGCCATTGATGGGAATTTTATTCTACTGAAAATGTGCATTAGGTCAAGGGAGGTGTTTGAGGCGTAAAAATCACATTTGCTATGAAAAAGCAGAATGTGTTGTTTGGCATTATATACTCCAGGATTATGGAAAATGACCGTCGCTGTTTTGACATTGATATACTATTGAGTAAATAATGATTTTAAGTAAATTAATGAAGAGTTTGGCACAGAAGTTTGGAAAATGCTATTTCAATTTACAAAGATTTATTATTTAAATGTTGATCGCACTTGTAGATCACTGTTTAGAATAGTGTTTTTAGATTGATTTTGGTCATTATATTAAGATGGTGAGTTAAATATATGAGTATTTGATGAGTCATGGAGCTTGTTTTCAGATTTCAGTGGCAGATTTACCTGGACTCATTGAAGGAGCTCATGTGAACAAGGGGATGGGACACAAGTTCCTCAAGCACGTGGAGCGAACCAAGCAGCTCATGTTTGTGGTACTGCGTCCTGTCTCAGATGTCGTGAACTTATTTTGTTTTTATCTAAGGACCATTTCTTAACTTGTATTAAAATGTTTCAGGTTGATGTTTGTGGATTTCAGCTAGCTCCCAAAACACCCTTCAGGTCTGCATTTGAAACGGTTCTGCTCTTAACCAAGGTAAACAAACGAATTGTGATATTAACATTTTTATTTAGCAAAAATGGCATATAATCTGGTATTTAGACATGGTATACAAAAAAGACTTTTTTTTTTTTTTTTGGGATAGTGGTTTTGATCCTGTAGTTCATCCAGATGCTCTAGATTTTGGGTCTGACACTGGAAAATAGAGCTTTGGCTGAGGCAGTTGCTCTTTTTATTGTAATATTATTTTATTTAATATTGTTAAATTCAATCTCTGATAGACTCGGACTCTAAGCTCGAATCCTATACAGCTTAGGAGATGATTCGCCCTTCAAAAGACTCCAAATCCCAATTCAGTCATTTGTTTGTAATATTAAACAATATTAAAATTTCCCTTACTTCTGAAACTTGGTATCTGGGAAAATTTCTGAGACATGTGCTAAAACAATTTTGACACATTGAGTCAAGATGTTGCTTATTGAGGTGTTCTTGGGTTCCTTTGTTAACCAGGAGCTGGAGCTTTACAAGAAGGAACTTTTGGGCAAGCCAGCTATACTGGTCTTAAACAAAATGGACCTTCCTGAGGCTCAAAGTCATTTTCAAGAGCTGCAAGATCAGTTGGAGAATCCAGAAGGTAGATATATTAAACAAAACATGAAGTGTATTATTAAACACAATTCATATTGACTTTGGTTTTGAGTTATTTTTATAACTGGAATATCTGAGATGCACAACGCTTGCCAAAATAGCCATAAAACTATACTTGTGTAACTTGGTGGATGTTATAACAACCATGATCTTAGGTTGCCTGCAGAGTTTCAGCTCTGTGACCCCTTGGGTTCAGGGTATTTTCAGCACTGAAGGAGTTTAGAACCCTATTGTAAATGCTCAGAGCATGATTATTTTGTGGTTTTCAGTGCATTTTGAGGGCATAACTGTTTTCAAACACATCAGAACTGGTGAAAATTAACATCTGATTATGGTTCACTTTTCAGCTTATGGTACTTGTACAAATTTAGGCAGATATGCATAGGGTAGCAAGACTTAAATATAAGTAATATCACGTTTGTAAAATCTGTTATTTTGCCAAAACCTCTGAAAATGCCCACTTTTGCTTAGGTCATCCTTTAAGAAACACTTCGTGGAGATGTTATGTGTTCATCTCCAAACTCCTTCATCTTATTGCATATGTGGCGTTAAATTTCAAAGCTATAAACTATGTGAGCTTGGCGGCCCTCGAAAATTATGAGCCATAAGCAGGAAGCTGTTAATAACTCATAATACGTCAATTCTGAATACATTACAACTCTTTTGGTTATAGCACCACACGTTGGCCAGAAAAAATACAACTGTTAACATTGATAAGGTGCTTCTTTTTACCATTTTTAACATATGTGGCAAGATAAACTTATTCACAGCACCACCTGGTGGCCGTCACAATTTATGATGTGGTTTTTATTTATTAAATTGCCTGTTTTGTTAAATTGTAACAATTATTGATTGAATACTACTCCGAAATAAGGATTGATCCTAGTGCATACTGCGACAAACTAACCACTGATTTTTCTTATAACACCACATCGTTTTAAAGTAAAATCGTGTAACTCATTTCAATAGATTCAGACTTTGATGCTGACATGCAGCGCCACCTTGTAGTCAAAAGCTACAATTGTTTTTTGTATAATTAAAGTATTACTGCTCGCAGCTATATATGCTCGCAGCTATATATATGTTGTATTATTGTATTGCTCTTAGAGTTTTATTCCTTAATTTGAATTTATTTTAATTCTTTACTCCTGTCCAAGGAGCTTTATGAAAACACTTATTATTATTCAAATTATTTTAAACGATTGTATATTTTAACATTGGGCTGAAATTGATGTTTATGATTCCTGTGCTTTTGTAGAATCAACTCAGGACTTTCCAAAGGACCTCATTCCAAGAAGCTTAATGCATTTCACACGGATTGTTCCAGTCTCTGCCATGACTGGTGTTGGGCTGCCTTTGCTCAAGTCCTCCATCCGTCAGTCGATTGACGAGCAGGATTCTACGGAAACGGAAGATCAACGCAACGAGAAGCTGCTCATGTTGACAAAGAAGATTCCCCCTTCTTCCATACCAAGCTGGGGATTCCACAACTAACATGAGGGAGAACTTATTTTGTTTTTGTGTGAGAAAGTGAAAATAGACAGAATAATATCAGACGTGTGCCGTTGATTCTGTGTTATAGATTCCACAGGGTTTCTGCTGTCACATGAGACTCATTTTTATTTTTGTGACTCGTTTGAAGATATTTGAATATAGATTTGTGAAGGGCGAGGTGTCCAGGATGCAGCAGCTCCTCACAGGAGTTCCACTTGGTTCAGTTATTGGTCATCTTCTCTTCTCGATCTACACCACTTCTCTGAGTCCCATCATCCACAGACGTGGCTTTTCTTGTTGTATTGTTGACAGGCATAACAGACTTGTCTACATGAGCTGGATTTTTGCTTGTCAAGCCACCAGAGGGAGCAATTACCTCACGGACTTGCATTGTTTGCTCTGGGGGGGGGGGGCTTTTTCAAAAATAAATTTCTCCAAAATGCTACAGTAATAAATCTATTATTAAAAATAACTAACCTTCTAAATTCTAGATGTGTGGGTTCTAAAGGAAGTAGGAGCCCAGGGACGAATGGCTGGAGAGTAACTTTTAAATTGGTAAGTTGCTTGGACGGTTTGTTTGGACGGAAAATTTTGCAAACATTTTACAATACACATGCCAACATGCTTGTGAAAAACCATGAATTACATGGGAAAAACGACCTTACTACAGAATTTTAGAAGTTTATTGCCGTCACATGTTTTTTTTTTAAAGTGTCTGAGAATACAATATATTAAAGAGTACAAATCTAAAACAAAGCATTAGTCATAATTAAAGAACATAAAACTGATGATTTACAACCAAAGTTATTAATAAACATGTTAATTTATTTATCCTCGACTTGTCATCCTTTCTCCCTCTCTGACAAATAAATCTAAAGTGACAAAATGTGTTAAAACGTAATTAAACCAGACATTATATTAATTAAAAAAAACATTTACCTGCATTTTTATCAGTAAGGACCTCACATTCCTCTTAGTAATAATGTTGACATATTTGAGTAATAATAGAAATGAGCCTCAGGTAAACCAAGCTTTAAGTTGTAAAAGGAAAAAAAATTATCAAATTAATACCAATATCATACTTCCTAAATAGTTAAATACATGACAAAATAACTTCTCAAAAAATGGAGCTAAGGGCACAAGATATAAAAATGAAATATAAATAAAATGCTTTATTAATAAAAATGAATAAGATTGAGTGTGTTGGGTGAAAGCCCAGCAGTAGAAAGGCACTTAAGTCCATCATCAAAGGAATTAATTTTTACCAATAAAATGAATCACTCAAAAGCAAATAATGAAGTACATCAAACATAACAAGATTCTTTAAAAATGTATTTAACTGATAAAAAAGAAAAGCGACTTACATTCCCATTCTGAGTTAGATTTTTTAAATCAGCTTTGGAAATTTTGGGCAGCTGGAAAAACTGGAACTTTAAAATGAAGACCATGTGCCTATTTTCCTCCTGGGAGATTAAAGTGGCCATGACCTGATTTATTATAGCTACACATCAATTGTACAATTTGCATTTTTAGAAAATGTAAATAACTTATTACCACACTAGAAGTGGATCTCACCCATGACCTTCAAAATACAGAATTGCATTGAGTCTGATTTACATTTAATTATCATAATGTTACTTTTCTGACCACAAATGCACCTCAACATAATGTACATAATTTCTGTGAGTAGCTCTAAATTCCATTCCATGCAGAAAGTGTTGATCTCAAATGACTTTTTGCAGTGCATTATGTTATATTACTTCCTCACTGGAAACGTAATGCCATGGTAACTCTGAATGCACTATAATTAAAAGGTACTTTTAGAAAACATTTTCAAGTATTTGTGCTAATGATTGTTCACTGAAATTCGAAATCCACCTGAAATATTAACAAACTTGAGTCTAAAGGTTCGAAACGAAATCTGAAAAAAGTTCTCGAGCAGTGGTTCCCAAAGTGTGATGTGCACCAATGTGATTTTTTAAATGTCTATTACTACATGCGGCACTGTTCTGCCACCATTCAAGCTTGGTCATCTGTGCCCCTGAGTGAGAAGATGACTCTCGCAATGATTGCAGGTGAAGGGGATTCATTCTACACAATTACAAACAGCTCCTTTGCCGAAGTCTATCAGCTTCATTGTTTGGTCATAAACGAATGCCTTTGCTGCCTTTTTGTTTTTGTCTTCTTCCGTCACTGGTTCTTAAGGAGTGGATTATTGATTGAGAGAAAGAAAGGGAGGATGCTATTGAGTTGCATCCTGTTTTAGTAATTCTATCCATCTGACCGTCTTGCAGCTCGATGAAGGAGAAGGACAAATCTTGAACTGGCTATAAAAACTGAGCTTGGTTCAGATCGAGTTTATCAGCTATAGCAGTAAAAGTGGTCATGGTATTAAATTATTGATAAATACAGTACTTGAATCCAAGAGAACATCTTTGGAATGATCTGAAATAGTGACAGTATAGTGTCGTCATCGCTGAGCTTTTCAAAAGGTACGCCGTATAAGGTCTATCCTGGGTCATGGCACCAATCTGGGTTAAAGGAGAGCCCTCATCCACAAAGGTAGTTCTCCACAGCCCCTCCATTAGAGATTTTTACTCCTACTAGCTAGTACAAGCTGCCCTCTGTTTTGTCTTTTTTCATGTCACTAATGGAAAAGGAGTTTTTTGCAGAAATCTGGGAAGCAAGGAAGAGATAACAAGTTCATAGGGACTTTTCAAAGCTTAACGTCTTGTTTTTTTTTCTCGATACACAGGGAATTGAACCCTTCTTAACCCTTCTACTCAAAATTTGAGGGAAATTTCAGAGCCAGGCATTTCAAAATGTGTCTGACAATGGGTCAACCTTTAATAAGCTAGCAAGCAGAATCTCTCTCCCTCCCTCTCTCTCTCACTCACTCACTGCCAGAAGAAACAGCAGCTGAAAGCCTTTAACACCCTCAGAAGCTTGGAGCATGGCTGGGAATGTAGTTGGACATGGAGATGAGGTGGAGCTAATTTGATTTGAGAAAACCACTGCTGCTCTGAATGAAACACAGCCGGAAGGATGAGCTTCACAGATGCAGAAATGTGGTGAATGGACCAGATTGCTTTGGCTCATCAGAAGACAACATGCTTATAAGGTAATCATGAGACTTATCCATCCATATTTTTAGAGTTGCGTTGTTTTCTGAAAATCTTCTCCACTAATAAAAGGGTCATTAGAAGAGACCCTTTGGTATCAAGCGGCAGTTTAGTTTGCTGAACCAACAACTTGCTCTTGAAAAGCTAAGTATGTGATGCTGTTATTTTTGGTGGCGATAATCTACATTTCTGCGATGGACTGGTGACCTGTCCAGGGTGTACTCCCGCCTCTCGCCCAATGTTCGCTGGAGATAGACGCCAGCCGACCCCCTAAATGGAATTAAACGGGTTGGAAAATGAATGAATAATTTACTTTTTTAAATTGTCTGACTCAATGGAAAATTATCTTTTATCAAGATAGTTGTTTTTAAAAAGTCTTTTGAAAATAGAAAGTAAGTAAACAACAGAAATGAAGCATATAACAGCAAACAAATATAGTTTATATATAATGGTTTCTTTCATAGTATACATTTAACGGTAATATAAGCTAGCATTTTAATGTTACTTTAGCATGGTTATGTTGTTTACAAATTGTAGTCTACCAAACAACCAAGGGGTCATGAATTGCTTTTGTTCCCTAGTGACCGACTATGGGAGTCTTCTCTTCGAGTGGCCCCAATCATGTCTAATGGGCCAATGAAAGCACTTTATTTGAGCGGTGACATTTGCATACACACCTGTATAAAGCTTGGCACCTGCATTTACTCTTTCTGTTTGCTTTCGGAGCCATACAAACTCCGACTATGTAACGTAAACGATCGCTGAGGCAGGTGCAGGTGTGTTGTTCTTGTGCCTGGCCGGACATCTGTCTCCGAGAGAACTGAGCCGAGCGTTAGGCCATCCATGACCCATGTGACGACACCGTCATGGAGCCGGCCATAATTTCAAACAGTTCTGAAATTTGGAAAACTGATACAGCTTATGAGTCACTGGACACAATTGGGGTGCTGTAGCTGCAACTCTCTAGCGCCACCACTAGTCCAAACTCACTTGTGCTAACCAAATTTCCCTTCCTCATCTCATTCTGTGGCTCATGCCAATTTGAAGGACGTAATTTTTTAATATGCGTTTTTAAAACATAAGCACGTCTTCCATTAAGATGCTGATTCGGCCCCAGTTCTTCAGGCTGCATGTCCCCAGAACACTGCTGGCCGTTAGGTATCTCTTGAAATTATATTTAATGCCATAATCAACAAGGATTTGCCTATAAATGATTAATATCCTGAGTACTCTATCAGCAAACTTTAATTCTGTGGGATTTGTATTTAATTCTTGTGGGAATTCTGTAGGTTGACTATTTAACACTTATTTATTTATTCTGATTTACAATCCATTACTTCGGACAACTTTCTGTAGTGTACTGGTCGGCACTACTGTTTTTTGTTCCTTGTCTTGTCCTGTCTTTTTCTCTTTTGCACTAAATGTTGCACAAGTGCACTTTGATAGCTTAGTTTATAAATAATTCTGTGCTCTAATGTTTATTGTGTTGTTTGATGTAGCACCTTGGTCCTGGGAAAACATTGTTTCGTTTCGTTTCACTGTGTACTGTACTGTATATGGTTGAAATGACAATAAAAAGCCTACTTACTTACTTTATTCTACATCTAACACATTTGAATTCGAAGCTAAAATGTGCCTCTAATAGAGTTTTCTCTCATCTCGACTTGTTTGTTTGTGTCTAGTGTTCCCTCTCTGCTGGAAGCGTGAGCTGCAGTGATATGAGTCTGTTTCCCTGCTTCTCTGGAGGCAGATCGGCTCTGCTTCTTGTTCTCCTGCTGTGTTGTGGGACTCTATCTACCTGGACTAAAACCAGCAAACACCACGGTTGCCACAAATCCACACACAACCACACCGATGACATCATACTGGCTGTTATACTTCCTCAGTACAACACCTCATACCCCTGGGCATGGCCACGAGTGGGCCCTGCACTTGACCGTGCCATTGCCCGTGTCAACGCCAACCCCAACCTGCTCCCCCATCACCATGTCCGACGCATATTTGCAAACAGCGAAGATGGGGATGGAGTCTGCTCAGAGTCCATTGCACCCCTCATGGCTGTGGACCTGAGGTTTGAACACAACCCTTGGGCTTTTATAGGGCCTGGTTGTGACTACACCTCCTCCCCTGTTGGTCTGTTCACTGCTCACTGGGGGCTCCCCATGATCACGGCAGGGGCCCCAGCTGTAGCGTTCTTGCACATGGAGATGTACACCTCTATCACCAACACTGGCCCAACTCATAAGAAACTTGGCGAGTATGCCCTCCACCTCTACAGACATTTCGGATGGCACCAACACACGCTGCTGATGTTCAGTGACACTAAGATGGGCGAAAGGGCCTGTTATTTTGCTCTGGAGGGGCTTTACACTGAAATGCACGAGGAAAATATTACAACCATGCTGGTGTTTGAGGAGAACAAAGGGCCTGTGAATTATTCCGAACTCCTGCACAAGATCCAGGATGATGGAAGAGGTGAGTGGCATCTTGGAGTGTCCAGAGCTTCTATTTGGAAACGCTCCACTTTAAAACTCTTTGGATTTCCATGCTGTGTCCTCTTGAATTTCAAGAAGACAAAAACTAGAGACTGAACAAAAGCTAGAGCTCAAAATAGATGAGAGAACTGGATGTTTTCTGGTTAGATTCATGGGCGAAACGATGATATTTTTAGATATGCCTTTATTTTTGCACAGATTTTCAGGAAATTGTGTCACTCACGATGTGACCATCAAATTTAATAAATAAAAGGACCTCACAGTGAGTAAGACACAGGGACAGAGAAATATTCCATGACCATTAAATAAAAAGACTGGATTCGCACAAGTATGGGCCACCCCTAAGAGCTCTGTGGCTTTGTATAATACACCAATTGTTCTCAATCCAAATTAATCGAATTCAATTCTAACCTAATTTATTTGTTGACATAATTTCTATACTACAGATATAGAGATAATTCCGGTTACTAACAAACCACCCCTCATCAAGCTCCATCCAATCAGCTCCGTCATTCACATGCGCATTTTTCAATCCAGTTGAGCTCTAGGACTGACTGCAATTGGATTATTTGGGAAAAGCACTTTTATTTTCTTGTAACTTTCTTGTACATTTTTATACAATTTCAGGTGTCATACTTTAACAAACTCCTAGAGATTTAAGATGATCACTATGTAAGCTCTGTCAGCCTTCTCTAAAGGCATCTGTTGTGGAGCAATGCAGGAAGTTGTTAAATCTTGGCTGTACGATGTCTAATCGGATGGAATTTGCATTATATGTTAAGGGTCCATGTCTAAATACATTTATAGCCACCTATGGTGTCAGTTGTAGTACCACATAGTGACCACACGGAAAAGTCTATTGCAGAGAGTTTTGAAAACAACTCATCTCATACTTTAACAAACTCCTCCTAGGGATTTTATATTTTTGACCTCAAAATTTTATCTTAAGGTATGTCGAATGTAAATTGCGAAGCGTTTTTTTAGACTTTGTTCAACTATGTGCGCACAGAGGCCGTTGGAATATGACATTTCACCATTAAAGGAAGTTCTTATAACTAGATGATAGCAAACGGTCCAAAACTACTTACTTTTTGGCAGTTAATTCTTTGCAACCACTTATTGAGTCACTAATGACACATTTTTGATGTAATCTTGTATTTAGGCTTCTTAAAATATTGTATTTTAAACGACATAATTCTCATGTGTGTAGCAGCACTGAGTCACCATAGCATTTCTCAACCAATACACACCCATTTTTATTATTTTTCTATTATTTAATGTACAATTATCCGTTTTTTGTTTTTTTGCAAACAGTACATATAATTGATATTTAGGCTCAATCCCAGAGCTCTGAACGTGAATGGAGGATTCAGGTTTAATCTCTAGCATTTACACACCACAACCTCTGTAGTTCTCATCATTAGCATACAGGCAATCTTTGTAATTGAACTCTAAACCTTGTTTTCCCCCAAAATCCCTAAGGGGTTTTAAAAACGTCCACTGGACAACATTTATTAACAGAGGTCATGGCCACTGTGACCATGCAAAACATTTTAGCACACACTATCTGATCTGCTGGCATTTCCTGCCAAAACAGGAAGTTGAAGATTGTTGTCTTTCCAAGAGAATTAAGGGTTCATCATTAGCTTTATTGCTCTGTTGAGTTGCTCAATAAACCTCTAGTAGTTAGGCTGTCAAAGAAGTCAGGTGACTGGAGCAACAGGCGTGATAAACGGAGATTATATTACAACATCTTGCACAAATATTGTAAAAATAAAAAGTTTTGAAGTTTTTCAGACAATGTGGTTTCTACAGAGGGCAAAATGATTGTGGAAAGCACATTGCAAAGCATCAGGAGAAAGGCGAGATATTTTTTATGTAACATGCTTAGGAAATTCTTCTTTGAAACCCAAAGAAATTGTTAAAAAGCATGAAAATGAAACTAGTTGCCAAAAGTTTGCACACAAACTTTAATGTTGGCTCGTAAAAATACAATTTTAAAGTTTCTTTGTAAAGTTTTTTATGATTTTCCTCTGCTGAGAAGCTTTTGTTTCTATTGCGTTTGGTTGCTAGGAAGATGTCAGTGGTATTGAGTGGAACATTTTTAAGACTCTTTAAATATATGGTATAAATATGTTTGAAATTTTATTACATGCACCAACAGCCCATCAAAAATATGGTTGTTTTAACTGGTTTTTGTGATCTGAGAGCTGTGTTTGGTTTGTATTCTGGTGCAGTCAGCATATCTGCTATGTACTTTGGCAATGGTCAGCTAAGGGAACTTGTGCAGCAGATGCACACCAAGCTTTCGCAGTACAATCAGCTCAGAACTGGCAGAAACCAGTGGTCTTGTATCCGGAGAAGTCTGGAGGTGAAGTCTGGAGATGAGTCTGGAGAAACCAGTGGTCTAGTATCCGGAGAAGCCTGGAGATGAAGTCTGGAGAAACCAGTGGTCTAGTATCCGGAGAAGTCTGGAGATGAGTCTGGAGAAACCAGTGGTCTAGTATCTGGAGAAGTCTAGAGAATAGTCTGGAGAAACCAGTGGTCTAGTATCCGGAGAAGCCTGGAGATGAGTCTGGAGAAACCAGTGGTCTAGTATCCGGAGAAGTCTGGAGATGAAGTCTGGAGATGAGTCTGGAGAAACCAGTGGTCTAGTATCCGGAGAAGCCTGGAGATGAAGTCTGGAGAAACCAGTGGTCTAGTATCCGGAGAAGTCTGGAGACTCAACTGTGCATGAAAGTACTAGGTAGCAGGTGCAATTTTGAAATAATGGTACAGTAGTTAGTGTCTGCTGAAAGTGTAAAGCATGGTGGAGGTTTTTTAGCATTTGGGGCTGCTGTTCTGGAAATGGAATTGGAGATTTGTTTATAATTAATGGTGTTTTGCTGAGAAAAACATTCAGGTACTTATCCAACATGCAAGGTGAATGTTTGGCCACAACTGTAGTCTGCAGCAGGAACTAGGAGCATTCCCCCCTACATTTTGTGCATTGATGACATTTCTGTTTTTGGTTTACAAAAGGTTTGTGCCTATCTCAAACTTTTGCACAGTGCTGTACATATTGCCACTCTTCCTCTGAAGATTTATATGTTTTCGTAAAACTTCAGACACTCTGTAAGGTCCTCGTCTAATTGGTAAACAATGCTGTTGTAAAAGTGGAAGTGTGATTGAAGCACAACACGGTTTTTATGAGAACTTCCTCGCAGCTCTCTCTCTCTCTCTCTCTCTCTCTCTCTCTCTCTGTTGAAGTGATGTGCACTTAGCTGTTGCTGTCTGATAAAATCCGGCTGGGTTGATAATGGCTAGACTCAGCAGGTGCTTTAACACCGGTCTCTCACACAAACACACTTCAAAGTTTCTCTGCTGATGAGGACTGTTCTGCCCTTGTTACTTTTTCCAATTTTCCCAATCACTTCTCCAACAAAGCACTTTGTGGAGGGGTGCATCAAAGGGAACCTCGGCTGAAGAGAGTCAACAGTCTGAAAGAAAGTCTTCAAAATAGGCCAAAAAACCCTGACTATGAGTTTTCGTTACAAGGCTTGTTTAATAATTCCTGAACAATCGCAAGCCCTGTCATGTTATACACGAAACTGGCAACATTTTCACTATTGTGTTACATATTCATTATGGTTGCAGGGCTCAGCCATGCTGAACTAAGCTACCCACAAGGCCGAGCTCTGCCTCTTCTGCATTTCCATCCATCTGGACCAGTTTAAAAATTGATCTGAGAGGTTGAAATGAGAAGCACAACAAATTTTGCTAAATCCCACAATTGCTCCCAGCTGAGGTTGTTGTCATCTGTTTCATAGACTGACCTTTAAACCTGAATCAAACCTTGAAAGGATGTCTTTGTATCAGCATTGATTCTGCTCTGAGCCTCATGAACAAGTCTGAATGTTCTCCCCATGGAGAGCTGTTCGGTTTAAGACAAGGATGACCTCACTTCCTCTCTAATGGATGGGAGGCAGTCATCCATTACATCATACAGATAGAACTGACTAAATGTACCATTTTAGAAATAGCTTTTGCCAATTTTAATGAGCTTCTATTTTGTAAACTGCAGTTGTGCTCCTAAGTTTACAAACCCTGGCAAATTTTCAGATTACTTGGCCATTTTTTTCAGAAAATATGAATGATAAAGCATTTTTCCACTCATGGTTATTGGTTTGGTGAAGCCATCTATAGTCAAAATAAACGTTTATTCTCATAATGACAACAAAAACTTTCCCCTGATCAAATGTTTACACACTTTTGGCCTAATAACATACACAAAACCTGACACAAAAGTGTTTGAGTGGCAAGGAAAGGTGACCATCCTTAATTTCGACCTGATTGCTCGTGAGATTTCTGGCTCCTGATAGACCCTTGCCTCTTTCATCCAGTGATGCACTGACATTTCTCAATTCTTAGGAAAGCCAAAGAGCCGCCAAAGCTCCAACAAAAAAAAAAATCTGCTACTACTGCCAGAAAAATTGTAAGGGATGCAAGAAAAACCCACAAATAACTTTAGCTGAAATACAGGACTCTTTGAAAAATGGGTGTGGCTGTTACAAGGAGCACAAAAACGAGACAAAAAAATGCGTTGCATGGTCAAGTTGCCAGAAGAAAGCCATCACTGTGCAAATACCGGCTTACAATACGGCAAACAGCTCAGAGACTTCTGGAAGAAAGTTATTTAGAGTGATGATACCAAAATGTATCTTTTTGGCCACAAACATAAACACTATATTTGTAGAGGAGTCAACAAGGCATATGATGTACGGAACACCATCCCCACTGTGAAACACGGAGGTGGTTCAGTGATGTTTTGGGGATGTGTAAGCTCCAAAGGCACAGGATGAATTTGCACTTTTCAACCCTGAAGCTGTGCATGGGATGTTACTGGACATTCCAACACGACAACGATCTAGAACACCAGGCCAAGTCCACGTATCAGCGTCTATTCCACAACAAAGGGAAGGTGCTTGAGTGGATCTCAACTTCAACATCATTGAACCACTCTAGGGAGAACCCAAACGTGCAGTTCAAGAAGAACAGGCTGCTTTACCAAAAGAGAAGATAAAGAACCTCATCAACAAGTACCTCAAGAGACTTCAGGGAATACAATAGAGAATATCAAACTTTCGATCAGGGTCATTTGGAAGGTTTATGTTGTCATTATGATTTTAAAAGAGTAAACACAGTTGTTTGCCAATAAAAGGCTTCACCAAATCGCAAACCACGTCATGATTCCCATTTTCGGTTAAATGGCTTTTATTGAACACACATTTCATTTTATTGCTTTTGATTTTTTTAGCGAAATAGCAATTTTAACTAGTTACTTAAAAAATAGTGTGTCAAACCCTGCTGTTGTTGGTCATGGAGTTAAACACAAGTCATATAAAAGTATGTTTTTAATTTTATCAAACCTCTCAATAGATTAAGGCTGAGTTGATGAAACTGTAGCAATTCTGTGGAAACTGATGTTAAGGAATGTCTGCACCTCTACTGAACTCGTTGTTTAGTGCTGGTTAATGTTTAACATCAGTATTGCATTGCTCTCTCTCTCTCTCTCCGGCTGAGAATCAGCAGGGTTTTATCTGATAATGATATTTCACTGTGTAATAGACTGTTTGCATCTTGCACCAAAACTAAATAGTGTTAATCCTTTCATAACCATTGGGGAAATGTTTTCAATATTTTGATTTATATTCAAAATATCTCTCTCTCTCTCTCTCTCTCTCTGCAGTGGTGTTTGTGTGCTGCTCTCCAGATACTTTCCGTCAGTTGATGGTGCACTTCCGCAGGGCTGGTCTCCCCAAGGAAGAGTACGTCTTCTTCTACATTGACATCTTTGGCCGCAGCTTGTCTTCGAGGCCTTCACAGCCATGGGCCAGAGGAGACACGGATGATGTGTTTGCAAAGGAGGCCTTCCAGGTGAATATAGCCGTAAACAAGAGCTTGAGTCACGAGGAGAGATGATGAGGTGCACTTGAATAAATCAATAATCTCTCTCTTGAAAGACATTAAGGAGCCTTGAACTCTCTGTGTAGCGATAGCAGTGAATTATTAAAGTCTCACTAAATGAAAAAAACAGTAATGGGCGAACGGGAGTTTCTCCATTTTTATGGAGAACTCATTTAAGGGTTCGACGACTCTGCAGAATGTTGATGCACACTGTATGCCTGCTTCGTTTTACTTTATCAGTCCCAATCTTTTCCACTGAGAGTTGACAGCAGAATCTTTAGTAGTCAGTTTGTGCAGATGGCTTCCTTTCACAGCATCACACTGTTTGAAATGGTTTTTTGTGGGATTTTTCCCACAGTATTGAACAGTTTGGGAGGAGGCTGTTCTGTTTGGTGTGAAAGAGCTGCACAAAGTCGTGACCTCAACCAGATAACAATTTCCTGCTTAAACACACTCCTAAACCTCCTAAACGCTTTCTCTGAAGAGTTGAATCTTAGGTGGAATTAAACGGATGTCATATTAAACCCTATCGATTAAGAGTAGTGTGCAAACTTAATCATTCATATGACTGATATGAGGCAGTTTAGCCAAGATAATGTGTCCTTGGAAATCATGTATTCATTGCAGAAACATTTTAAAAATCACCCCTTTATTATATTTATATATTTATTTTTTTAGAGTGTGAAGATTCTGACTTACCTTGAGCCACAAAACAAAGAGTACAAGGAGTTTGTTACAGATCTGAAATCAGATGCCAGGCGCATGTTCAACTTCACTGTGGAGGATTCTTTGGTAAGTGAAATTCTTTGGAGAGGATTGTGAAACAAAACCAACTTTCAGATTGAGATATTCAAGAAAACAATACTGGGACACAAGTTATGCTTTTATTAATAATATTTAGCGCTTTCACTGATTACAAAAAGACTACTTGAGGTGTCATCTAAAATTTAGAGATTTACAAGTTTTTGTAAGAATTGCATACTGTTTCATGAAAGCAGACACAGATGCTAAGAAATAGAAATGTCTGAACTTTCTCCATTGTGAAGAATGTGGTAGAAAAAGTGTTGAAGTAGTAATAACCACACCCTGGAGACGATTGTGAAACAAAAGCAATTTAAAAATGTGGGAGGGGCATTAGAAAAGAACTTTTTGTGTCAAAAATTAGGTTAAACTATTAAACTATTAAAACAATAATTGCATACCGTTTTATGAAAACCAGATAGAAATGCTCATCCCATCCGTGATGGGATTTTTCCAGTGTGTTCATTTATTCATGTGTATGATTCTTTCAGATGAACATCATCTCTGGTGGTTTCTATGATGGTCTGATGTTGTACTGCCATGCTCTGAATGAGAGTCTTTCAGGAGGGAAAACTCGACCTTCAAGAGATTCAGTCACTAAAAGAATGTGGAATAGGACTTATTATGGTAAGTTTGTGGAATTAATAATGATTTTTTTTTTCATTTTCAATTTTGAATTAAATATTACTGAAGAAATTGACACAGGTCCGGTGGCACCTTGGAAAATGTGATTATAGACGACAATTAACTACTTAATGGTCGTTTATTTTAAAAATAATCAGTACGTTGTGCAATAAAGGGACTTCACGTAGGTGATGTTGAGTTGCAATTAGTTTTAATTTTATCTGCTTGTCTGCACGGTTCTGTTGAATAAAGCATCATGTTTAACAGGCGTATGTCTCCGTGAGGGTCTGTTTGCTTTCAAACATTGAATGCCTTGCAGCAAGGCGTCTGTTTTTACAAACAGCAGCTTGCAGCCAGGGAGGAAATGTGCTGATGCCCTTCACTAAATTATGACGTTAGAACAGGGCCTTAATATAAGAAAAATATGTGTGCATGTTTTTTTTTATGAGCATTTATAAACCAAGCCTATTGTTATGGTGGACAATTGACAAAAAAGTTTGCTGCTAACATAATCAACAACATTATTAAGCAATATGTTATGCTTTAAGTTTCCTGGCATTTATTCTCTTTGTTGTGAATAATGCCTCGACCTCTCTCTGTGTTCCATATGAAACAGAGCTAAACACGCAGCACTGCAAAAGCACATTCAGGCTGTATTACACTAGTAACATACATTGCTTTCACTTATTGATGCAGATTCAGCCTTTAAATCAAGAAGCCACGTAGTTCTAATAATAAAAATTGACTAAAAATAAAAAGTATATATTCATTCAGCTTCTTGCCCCCTTGTTCCCTTTCGGGATCTTGGGGGTCTGCTGATGCCAGCTCACTTCGGGCGAGAGGCAGAGGTACAGCCTGGACAGGCCACCAGTCCATTACAGGGCAACACACACGTTCACGCACACATTCACACCTAAGAGGAATGAGAGAATGAGGAACTGAAAGGCCACAGTGCTACTCACTGCACCCTCGTGCCGCCAGCTAATAAAATATAAAAAAAAATGTTAACTAATTTCCGGTTTAATCCTAACCATTTAATCCTAACCCTAATCTAACCAATTAACCCTTGACTATTCTATTTAACCCAGTCTGTCCATTTGCTATGCTTTTTTACAAAATATGGACCAGATCTTCTGACCATGATAGCTAAAAGTTTGCAAATTCAAGTTAAATAAAACCAAAAAGTCAAAAATTTTGTCCTAAAATTCAGAATACTCGCTTGTTCATGACTTTGCTCTCAATATGAATAATATGTTTAGATAATTT
The DNA here is from genome assembly GCA_007224835.1 of Danionella cerebrum. Classification (NCBI taxonomy): domain Eukaryota; kingdom Metazoa; phylum Chordata; class Actinopteri; order Cypriniformes; family Danionidae; genus Danionella; species Danionella cerebrum. Next base: position 29,542 of record SRMA01024275.1, read on the forward strand.
AAAAATCGTAAAGTTTTGATCATCTACATGAAAGTCATTAAAGGTAGTGGTGGCAATGGGTTCTAGGATTTGGGAGCAGATGAGGGCCAGTCCGGGAGGGATGAGGGGGAGGTGTGTGAGAGGAAGTGGCAATGTGAAAAGAATCAAATAGTTGCAGAATGAGGGTAGGAGGGCTGATAAACCGCTAAAGAACATATTGAGATCATATCGTGGCCCACTTTCGAGAACAAACTGCCCACAGGACTGGAACTGTACAGACCTGGGGGCATTCTCTAGAACTTTCCTTTTTAGACAGCCTTCATTTACTTTTTCTGATTGCTTTATGTTTGTGGACTTTTGATGTAAGGTGTCCATGGTTCTAGAAAGACGCCAGCAATAAAATGTATTAGAATTATTTTTATGGGGGGTGTGTCGCAGTGTGGACTCAAGGACCAATGCCTTGATTGGAGAGTTGCTCAATCACAAATATGTCAAGGAGCTCAGAGCTATGAAGGTAGTCAGATGATAATAATCTCAAAACCAATCGAACAAATCCTCACAAAAACAGAAAAAAGTGAGCATGTTTATGCCCAAAATTTCCTCCATCTGCGACACTAAACCCTCTAAGCACATTCCTTCCGCTCTTATTTACAGGTTTCCTGTCAATAAAACATTATGAATTTGTTACGTATCTTCTTTAACATAAATTGGGCATCATACAATGCAATATACACACACATCAGTGTCCTCAGACATTTAGTCCAATATGAACTGGGTAGGGGGTTCGCTGAAGATGAGGGGACATCACAGGGTGCTACTCAATATGACAATTGTTAGAGTAGAACCGTTTTAAAATGTTGTATAGTGGTAGAAGGACCGGATTTCAAATGTAAAACAATCCAGACTCTTAATATGATTGCAAATATGTAAACAATATGACCCTTAGGCCTTTTGTGATGAAAATCAGAAAGAAGATATGTGATAAATGCCATCTGCAGAATTCACTTGGTATTTAAACTCAGTTTTAACAATTCCGATCATCATCCATCCCACCTTTCATGATGCATCTTTCTGCTCCTCTCTTTCATATTTGATTGCAGTCTTGAGTGTCTGATTTACTCTGAAGGGATTCTGGAATCAGTGGGGTGCTGTTGCCATGGGACCTGCTTTGACTAAAAGAGGGTTACACTGAGTAGCTTTGCTTAGGCAGCCACACAAAAAGTCAGGTGTGCTTCTGGACATGTTTGACCTTCCATGAGTCAGACCTGTACTTGGTGATGAAAACCTGCCAATCTGGGTATATTCAAAGGATGAAATGCGGGGCATTTTTGCCATTACTAACAGATAGGAAAGTAGGTTGGCAGGAAGTAAATTGGGAGAAAGAGAGGGGTAATGTTGGTAAATGACACATGCTCTCTTGTGAAACAACCATGTATTTTATTATGTATTCATCAACAATTAGATGTTGTTCATCATAAAAAAGATGCAATTATGAGATGAAAGCAGCAGTGATTTCATTGTAGCTTCCGTCTTTTTACTCGCATACTTCCAGTTAATTTTCAAAATCCCATGGCAGTATCTTCCGTGTGGATAACTGAGATTGTCATCTGCATCTAGAGAAAATTAGAAAATCTTTCCCCACGTCATTTCATTTTTGTTTTTCGAGTCTTCATCTGCTTTCAACATCGACATGCTGCACTTAAATAGTTTCCTGTTCTTCCTGTTGAGTCATAGAAGTTCAATAAATCTTAATAGTTCAATAAAGTGTCTGGCTTTCAGTTCATTTGATGAAGTGCACAGCACACACATCCGAATCTTATTTTATACTTCTGTTAAATCACAGACTCCCTGTATTTCCATGGGTGTAAACAAAGCGTATTAATGAGTTTCTCTAGTACATTAGCTGAGATGTTAACCCTTGGAAGTCTCTGCATACACCTGTGTGTGCGCAAATCACAGTTTTGTATTTTTTTGTTTTAAACATACATTGCAATGGTTTTTAGGGTAATTAAAATAAAAATGTGACAAATTGTCTCTCAGTTTCATTTTATAGACCCCAAATTGGTGCCATGAGTGCCATCTAATGGTTAAAATAAAGGATAATCCTTGGAAGTACAATACCTGTGAAACGGCTTGTGTTCTTCAAACTACTGGCATAAAACAAAGCACTACAGAACAAAAAATCATTGGAATAGTGTATAAGGTTCGCATGTTTTATTAATACAATGGTTGTTCCCTTGGGGGGATTTATGAATTTTTATTTTCGTCTCAACACTTTTGATTTTTGTTACAAAACATAAAAACTGTTCGTTTTCAATTTCTGAGATCTTTGTCGTTAAAAAATGGCCAAATTTTGGAATTGTATTTTTTGCACAATTTCAGGATTTTTCAGGATACATTATTGTGTAATGTAATTGAAATATTGTAAAAATAAAGAAAAGGAAGCTGGGGTTGTATTAAAATCAATGATATCGAGCATTGCCACACAGAAAAAAATTAATTTTTAATATAATTTATTAGAGCAATTTTTAAAGTAGTAAAAAGCCCTGAACTTCTAAGGGTTAATTGATAGGATAACAAACCTTAACCTTAACTTTTTTTTTTTGCATGGTTCAATAGCTCTATGCCCAGTCCAATTATAACCCATGCAGGTTTATTAATGCTATCCTTATCATTAGCCAATCTAGAGACATCTATTTCTCCCTATCACCTTTTCTCTCTCCAATTGCTTTGACATTTCCTGTGTGATAACGAATAAGCTTTTCATACCGATCTAAATGTCACTCAGTGTTTCCTTCGAGCTGGACTTGGCCTTTTTCAGTAGCCCATTTCTAGAGGTGAGTGCCATCCACAGGATATTACAGCCCTCGCATGACCCTCATCAGTTGATGGGCACGGCCAGTGGGCACGACCAGATTTTTACACTTGCACAGAAAACACTGGGGACTGATTTAGTACGTGTGATTGTAATCGGTTTAACTACTCATATAATTAATGCCCATTACTCATCGAGGATGCAGTGTCACAGATTTAAAATCACTAAACAGATCTCGCAACTCCCTTTGTATGATTTCCTGGCTTTTGAAAGTAATATAAAAAGGGGGTAATGAACTGAAATTTGCTTAAAAACAGCTTTAACTACAATACCTATTTTTAAACCATTGAAAATGACGATCAAAAACTGCCCACTTTAATGCAGGCTGGAAAAGCTAACGAACTGAAATCAGTAATAGTAATCCAAAGTAATCCAAATACAAACTGAACCAACAGTAACATTTAGAGCCTTGTATCATCTTATTGTGCATCATTAATGTGCAAATGTTTTAGGCAGTTGTGAAAAAAGCTGGAAACAAAGAGTGCTTTGATAAGTGATGATTATTTATTTTTGTAAATTCACCAAATGCAAAATGAGTGAATAAAATAAAAAAGTCCCAGTTTAAGTCATGTACTTTTTTTGAACTCCCTGAAACATCTTGACAGTCCTTTTATGGTTATCCGGCAACAGTGGAGACTCATGGAATGAGTACCGTAAATATACTCATATAAATATTCTGTAACCTCTTTCATAGCAGTTTAGGCCCTCGGATGTCCGTCGAGTTCCCTCTTGGGTTTTCCCATAGCCTAATATGACTAGAACATTCTCTCCATCTCTATTACTGCTACTAGTTCCATTCTTGGAATCTTGGAAATGGAATCTTCAACTATTTAGTTGAGGTTTAGTTGTGATTCTGATCATTTTTATCTCTTTTTCTACTTGTTTTCCCCCAGGAGTCACAGGTCTGGTGCAGATTGATGAGAATGGAGACAGGGAGACTGATTTTGCCCTGTGGGACATGACTGACACCAACAGTGGGGACTTTCAGGTCAAATTTTCAAACACATTTGCTCTGCAAAAAAATCTTGAGGAGATTCAAATCTGTGTAAAATAACACCAGTATTGTTGAAAATCAGATTTCCATTTCTCTTATATAATTCTTCAGGGTATTTTGGGGCAATATTCCCAATGATAAAGAATGGAAAGAGCTTGTTGCACCTCTGTGTTTGACCACCACCTACCGACCATCAAGAGTCCTGTCTGTCACTGACCAGTTAGTTTGTCTTCAATAAGCCTTGTTTTATCCTCTTGAAACATTTTTGAACTCCTTAGCTATACAGAAAACCTTTTCACATCAAACAATCCCTCAAAACTCTCCTCTATGAGCAAGACCAAAGAGGACACCAGGGACAAAATTGTAGACTTGCTCAAGTCTGTGAAAATTCTCCTAGTGAAAACGGATCCGATGTGGCAATTCAATTCAAAACTCTTTTTCATTGGCACCACTCGTTACGGTCAGATGTTGGTTTACGATCGAGGCATGATACCGCATGAAACTTTGGATCGAAAACATCAGTAAAAATCCACCAAAAGGATTGTTTCGATTCCTTTTGGCTCTCTTACATCACATTTCTGTTTAAACACCTGGAAAAGTCATTTTAACACCAGTGCCTTAAAACTAACCCCCACCCAACCCCTTAAAAAAGTTCTTTGTTGCATTGTTCCCAGTCACAAAATAGATTTCTGTGAGGAATTTGATTTTTGCATAGTTTGGATGGATATTTCTTCCCGTTAACACGTTTTAACAATAAAGGTACCCTCTCTTTATAATTGCATTCATTCTTTTGTTTTAGCCATTGCAAAACAATCTCATTGTTCTCACAGCAGACAGAGTCGGCTATTGTCATCCAAACGATTTACCTTTGTGGCTCACTAATGAATAGCCACATTCTGAGTCTTGATCAGAGAAAATTGGTGGCATAAATTCAGTGAGAGTTCGTACACACTCTTGATGTGTAATTGTGAGGCCAGGCTGCGGGGAGGTTAATTATAGGATGCATATTCAGTCTGGGGAAGGTTTTTTATTTGTGAGTGAGAGCGTGCACTGGATAAATCACGAAGAGGTCTTTGAGATCTCAGCTGCTCTTTGAATAACACATTTTTATTTTTTTATTGTTGCCTTCAATGGCATTCTTTTTAATAGTGCTTTAGTTCACTCTAAAGTACAAAAAACACTTGGTGTACATTTTATTTTTAGGGCTCGAGCACTGGATGTGCGTATAACCCTATTGTAATTACTCAGAGTTTTCGTGTTTCTCGGGTTTCTGCTCCTTTTCGAAGGTTTTAATGTGCTTCAAAATTGACATAACTGGTGAAAATTTACGCATGTTGTGTTTCGAAAAATGGGTCTATTGCGCCACCTAATGCATTTCCGCTTGTCGTACAAAACTTAAAAATAAGTAATATATACAAACTCGTGAGGAAGTCAATTATTTTGCATAAACCTCTAAAAACGTAGTACTTTAACAAACTCTGTTCACATTTAAACCCCATCAGTCTTACGGTGAGATATATGGGATGTTAAATTGAGAAGCTTTTTTGAATTTGTTGAACTATGTGCACGTGGCGGCCACCGGAAAACTAAATCTTCACCATAAATTGGAAGTGGATAATAACTCAGCAATAGATTGTCCGATTGGGGTGAAACTTAGCACATGTGTTACTAGCTAAAGAATCGGTATAGCGCTATCGTGTGGCCACATGTAGTACAGCACCTTAACACTATTGGTTTTCATTATAAAATTTGCCCATTTTTTCCTGAAATTTTAACATATCCGCATGAAAACATTGCCTGAAAAAGACTGATCTTAGTACATAGTGCAAAAAATTTTCCACTGAGGGGCGATGGTGCATGAGGTGTGAGAACCCTTGGCTCACTCCTTTTCTTTTTGCTAATTTTTAATAAATTTATTTGAAATATGGAACCTTGTTTGCGGGTACATAATAAGGCATCTAGAACTAGCAATTGTATTTATTTGGTGCCTTTAGGAACACCTTACTACAGGAGTTGGATCCAAAACATAGAAAAAAGAAAAATAATGGCAAATTTTTTGTAATGGGTAACATTGGCCATTGAAAGTTGATCATTTGGTTTTACAGTTTATTTCCTGGTGTCAAGACAGTTATTTCATGGATACAGACATTTTTTGTGCTCTACAGATTGTAGCAGTTTATAACGGCACTCTGAAGGAGATGAGCATCCTTCCTGAGATGAACATCCAGTGGCCAGGTGGCAAAATTCCCCTGGATGTCCCCACCTGCGGGTTCAAGAATGAAAACCCTGCCTGTCGTACACGTAGGTATCACACAGTGGGATGCCTAACATGCCCTTTGACCCTTTCTCATCATTAGTTCTCTGCTCTCTTTCAGAAACCATTGCAATGCACCAGATGGTTTCCATTGTGCTTTTCCTCATCCTTATCATCATCTTCACTGTGACAGTTTTCATATACAGGTACATGAACAGCATCATTTCTTAATCCTAATACTTGGCTTGTAGTGAAAGCAACCTTGACACAGACCAAACCCTGGATCAGACCGGAGAGCATTGATATTTTTAATTGGCCTGGGCTGAATGTTTTTTGACATTTGGGAAAACTGGAGCTCCCAGAGGAGAAACCCACACTAGCAATTACAATTCACGTGGTGAGCTACATGGGGAAGTTAAATGCTACTTCACACAAAGAGGCTTGCCCACGTGGCAGTCACCTCACAGAGGCAATCAAGCCAGGTAAAGCTAGGGCTAGTCGCTTCATCTTCATGTGGCAGGCTTCATTATGAAGATGCCCGACAAGCTTACAAAACAGAGATCAGAGACTATAAAAACTGAGTTTGTTGGTTTCCGAGACCACATAAAATGGGTCTTGCAACCAAGACAAGTCTAGAGCACTACAACTCTACCGAATACCTGATGATAAATCATTTAAATCACGCATCTGTCCACGTCACAGAAAGCTGAAGCTGGAGAAGGAGTTGGTTGCTCAGTTATGGAGGATCTCTTGGGAGGACATTCAGATGAGCCATCTCGAAAAGGCCCTGAGAAGCACTGGAAGCAAACTCACTCTCTCTCTGGTAAAACATTGCACAACAGGCTTTTTTCTGAACTACTTTTACCAGAGACATTGATTTAACAGCATTCATTTTGACAGGACTCAAGTGATAGGAATCTAAAGCCAAATCATATCTTCAACTTAGATGGATACATTTTTCTGGAAATTTTGTCTTGGCTTGACATGCAGCTGTATAAATACATTAGCTTTTTACAGAGACAGATTGCAAAAAAAACAGTAAAACTAAAAATAAAGCCAACTTTGTTTCTCTATAGACATTTCTGATGCAATTTCTGTTATGAAAAAAAAAATGTATTTTTCATCTTGACCAGTAAAGTGCACAAGTGTGATTGAAATAAGGAGCAGCAGAAGGTTTCACTTATGATTCCAGGATAAAACTCCAGAATCTAGTTTTCCAGATTCAAAGTGGTTTGTTTTAATCTAAAGCGTACAATATAGAAACGTTAGGTTACATATTGCCAAGGATTCTAACATCATTAGAAAGGACTGCTTGCACGCATATTCATCAAGTAATATGAAACTCATACTAGTTAATATTGCACCAATTAACAGAAATTCATGACCCAGTTACCAACAAGATATTGTGATTGAAATAATTAGCAGATGGGCGTTGAAACTAACTGAATACCAATTGTTTTTAGTGAAGTAAACTGCTTTAATTGTCTTATTCTCTGCAGAGAGGATCAAATTATGGGTCACTGCTGACAGCTGATGGAAATTTCCAGGTGTTTGCTAAGACGGGCTACTTTAAGGTATCCGACTGAACATCTCCATGTCAACACAACAAGGCATTGCAGGGCTCACCACATATGAAGTATTGCTTATGCTGAATGACTTTGTATTCTGGAGAATAAAAAAAATTGGATGTTTATGCCTCAAAATGGCCATTTTCTAGCACACATATAACACCTGCTCATTTGTTCCCCAGGGAAACATTGTGGCCATAAAATACATCAACAAAAAGCGCATTGAGTTGACAAGGAACGTTTTGTTTGAACTGAAGCACGTAAGTGTTAAATGTTTCTTATTTATAGACGAACCATTCTTGATTGTAATGTGTCAATAAGGATCGCTTTCCTAATGCGTTTCAAATTATATTGATTGGACGTCTAGCCCTCTTAGTTACCCCATTATCACACAGTCAAACGCAAACCGACTTAGTACAAGCTTGCAACTCGCCCCACCAAACTTCACCTACAAGGGGGGGTCTGCTTGGACGCATCAGAACTTTCCAGATAATGTACAAGTGGTACATTATTTACCGTCGTCTCGTTTATGAACATAAGGCAGGTCCAGAAATCCTCAAAAGTTCCAGTCATTCATGTTGTTAAAATATGCTGTAATATTATGAAAAGAAAAACACGTAAAAGTTTTTGTATATGAATCACAACTTATACATAAAAAATGGTTTTGAGAAAAGCTTTTTGCATATTTTATCTGAGGGGGTACTAACTGAGATTGTCTCAGATTGGACACGATTTGCATATTCATGAGGGCACCACTACAAGGCTTGTCTGTCTGCAGATTGCAGTGATCATAATAATAGAAAAATAAACCTTCAGAGATGGCAGAGGTTATAAAAGTTTTAAAGTTTTCAACAGAATCCTGCAGTATTCTGAACTTTTACAGCAATTCTTTCAAACTATAGCATTGAAAAATGGCAGATAAGCTTAATAAAGTTGATCACGAAGAGCAGGACCATGTGTCTCTCTGATGCTCACTTTGACTAAATGAGAAACATACAACATAAACAGATTTTATCCTTGGGATCTACAAATTAAATATAAAAAATGATGCTTTATGGTTACATTTATAATCAACTGGCATCTAGTAGAAAAAAAAATTGCAATTCTATTTTTGGTTCATCTCAAAGTTTAGGTTAAAATAAAGCAACATTTTGTGGAAACTTTTTAAAGTCTTGCTTCAAAAGCCTTCTTTACTTGGTTTAGAATTAATGTTCTCTTACAGATATGAAAATGCTGAATGCATTAGAAAAAAATTCTAAGAAAATCTTGAGTAATTTCCTACACATCATGAACAACAGAGAAAGTTTGAGCCTTGACACAAAAAGGCATCAATAGAAATGTATCTAATCACGTCAGGACTGGACGGTACACACAACAATACTGAGCATCTCCTGATAATCAGTATAGCCATCTATAGAAGCAGATTCCAGTTCTCAACGTTGTGTCTTCTGTCCTAGAGCATGCTATCATCATGGATGACATAAATTCCTACAAAATTAGAAAATATTACTTAAACTTCTATTTGCCTGACTCCAATAGTAGGCATTTTTATAATACACATTTAACGCCTTTTCTTGACCCATTTAACAACAAGATATAGATTCGAATGATTTGTGATGGAGCCTTTTTTATACGGAAATAGTCAAACTGACAGTATTTAAGCAATCAAATCCATAATAACATTTCGAAACATTTCGATAATTAAAAAATGTATGATAACCACTTCAATATAATTTGAATGTAAAAATGAAGCCATACTAATCTAAAGTATTTGTAATTGTGTGTTTGTTGTCCAGATGAGAGATGTACAGAATGAACATTTGACCCGTTTCATCGGTGCTTGTATCGATCCTCCCAATATCTGCATCATCACTGAATACTGCCCTCGAGGGAGCCTGCAGGTACACGGACACCCCTGATTCATGGTCCTTCATTTCTGATTCACTGTGGTTGACCTAATTACATTCCTCTGACCTCTGTCTCAATCCTAAGAGAAATAATTGAAATGAATAATATTAATAATAATTAACATATTCTATGACAGACCTTGGGTAAGTCAGAAAGATGTATTGTTATTAATTTTCCATGAACCTTACCTTACAGCCTATTAATTTACATAGCATTTCCACATCTCAGCACGTTTTAGCAAATTGTTCTTGACTAAGACAGACTTACAGTACAGCGTCTCTGATTATTCTGCCTATGTGAACAGGACATCTTGGAAAATGAAAGCATTACGCTAGACTGGATGTTTAAATATTCCCTCGTCAGTGATATAGTAAAGGTAAAGTGAAACGTTTAAATACCTTCCTGTATATCTTTCTAATTTAACGTCCTACTCTCATGCCTTTCATCCTTTCCGATCTTTCTCTCTCCTTAGGGCATGGCTTTCCTTCATAACAGTGTGATTGTATCCCATGGCAACCTGAAGTCCTCCAACTGTGTGGTCGACAACCGTTTTGTGCTAAAGATTACAGACTATGGGCTGTCCAGCATCAGGACGGAGTCAGACACAGAGGATGCTCATTCTTATTATGCACGTTAGTCATGTGACCTTTGTTTTGTTTACGTGTCGCGGTACAATTTCCGAAAACAGCATCGACTGTAGTGTCTGTTGTTTACTGTTGGTGCAACAGGAAAGCTGTGGATGGCTCCAGAGCTGTTGAGAATGGAGCGCTTTCCTGCTGGCGGCACACAAAAGGCTGATATATACAGCTTTGGCATCATACTTCAGGAGGTAGCTCTGCGTAGGGGTGTCTTTTACCTGGAAGGAGACTTGCTGAGCCCTAAAGGTCAGAGGTCAATTTATTTTAAAAGGGATTAAATGACCAATATCAGAGTATTAAATGTTATAATTTTTTTTCGGCAAAAATTGAGAATTAACCGTTTTTATGTTACCGCTTTTATCCAAAGTGACTTACAGTTTGGGAGTAAACATAAGCAGTTTGTACAAGGTTGGATAAATCATAAGACATACACATAGAAGACGTTTGAGCCATTTTTCGAAAAAAGAAAAAAAAATAAATAAAAAGAAAAGTGTTGAGACAAAATAAAAGGTCATAAATGCCCAAAAAAGACAGTCAAAACGATCTTATAAAAACAGGAGAACCTCTCCTAAACCCTATACACTTTATACAATTTTTTTGTGTCAGAACTTTGAAAACATCTCACAGGTCTTGTATTTCCAAGGGTTATCCCTTCTTTTCACCACTAGATGGCACTGATGACACCAATTTTGCATCTGTTTAATGAAATTTTTTTCATTGCAAATTCTGTGACAAAACTCTTGTAATAGCAAAATATCAAAACAAATAACCTTTTTGGATTCTACTCATTTTTTTAAATCCAAATTAAACAATAGCTGTGATGCATTCTTCTAGCTTAATTCCTTAACAGCCTTTGTTATTGTTAAATGCACTGCTGCATGCAGGGACTTCTAAAGGTTAGCATCCTTACTTTTATTTTTTTTTTTCCTTTTTGCAGCCCCTCTCTTCTCTGTCGAAATTCTGATGTAAATCTAAGCATAACATCGCCTGGTCAAAGGCCAAACAGAAGTTTCCACATTTCTTGCTACTGATTGGCTTCATTCAGCTCTTGACATCTAAATCCCAATTTATCTGCGTCAACGTTATGTTAAAGCCGACTCCGTGGAGTACATGCACACAGGAGTTCCACAGGGTTCAGTTCTTGGTCCTCTTCTCAACCTACATCACTTCCCTGGGTCCCATCATCCACAGACATGGCTTCTCCTACCATTGTTATGTTGCTGACACTCAACTCTACCTGTCTTTTCATCGCGATAACAACCTGCATAACTGACTTTTTGTATTTTTGCACTTCTTCAATCGATTACACATAATGGTTTTGCACGTATTGGTATACTTCTAATTGTGGCATTTAATTTTACCTGGCATCAAATCTGGTATGGTTTAGGGGGAATCACATCCAAGAGTTCAATGTTGGGCTATAACAGGTTCAAGTTGAAACGTTTGATGTCTTCTAAGTAAGTTCAGAATTGAATAGTTATTTACGTTTTCACATGGTTTTAACATGTAACTCATGAAAGTCGTTTGAGCTGAGCTTGTGCATTCATTCTATTTTCATGTTTTCCTTCCATTGTTTGGAAATCCCTCTTTGATACTAAAGTAAGTGAGTATAAAAGCATTCAGTAGGGCTTCTCTGATCTGGTGTCTGTAAACAACTTGAGGAATCATAAAAAATGTTTTCTCTTTCCTTTAAAAACACTTCAAAATAATGACGCATGGCTCGGCGCTCACAAAAATTACCCCTAAGTGCTTCTACAGTGACAGGAATGAAAACACTAATGAACTAGGTTCTTCAGAGAGGTCAACAAATCTGTGAGCCAGCAGACAGAGCCAAAAACACATGTACGCTCACAACAGACTCTTTAAAAGGGTCCTTTAAAGGCACTTCTGTATGTGAAAATCATCCTTGGATGCTCATCCCCTGCAATCCCACTTGTCTTCCATCAATGAAGAAGATGACACTTGACATTAACGTCATGCAAACTTGCTTTTTTCACATTATTGTGGCATATGATCTTATCTCAAAAACTTCTCTTTCATGTTGAGAACTCTTAGAGCGGAGTGAGTGCTCTCATCTCAAGCTAGACAACAATATTGATTTCCACTGGGGACACCAACTGGTGTCTACTGGGTTTCTTCAGCTCAAACTGCACCTGCTCGCCTTGCAGCTACTCTTGAACACAACCATAAAAACACCATGATTTTTAGACCTACAGTTCACTCCCCCTGACTCTCCATAATCGGTTCCTGCAATCTGAATTCGGCTGAGCTCCATTGTTGTGGCATCATTTAAGCGTCACATGTTCGTCACATACACTGTTACATACAGTGAATCTGCGACCCTCCAACCAAAACACAGACATAATTAAACATTAATTAAAGAAGTTGCACAGGAAATACAGAAATAGATGCAAATAGGAAAAATAGCTAAAAAATACCCCTCCCACACTGTCCTCTGTCGGGCTGTGTGAGTGTGACAGGACTACTGGGTTTCTCCAGTTCCTGCATGTACTACCCTCTCAGTTACTCTTGAACCCAACCATGAATAACACCATGGTCCTATGGTTCACTCTAGCTGACTCTACATGATTGATTCCTGCCATCTAGACTCTCCTGAGCTCATTCTTCAAGCAAGTTTTTATTTGTCACATACACTGTTCCACACAATGAAATTGTACCCCTATTACCATAAGACAGACTCATGGAATGACAGGCCATTCGAGGGGTAGCATAGCAAATACGGAAATATCGCCCAAAAATACCCCTCCCACACCGTCCTCCAGTAGGACAGTGTGAGATCAGGGGGAGAACTGCTGGGTCTACTTGGTTTCTCAAGTCCCATACTGCATCTACTCACCTGTCATCTACTCTTGAACCCAACCATAAATAACACCATGCTTGTCAGACCTACAGTTTACTCCCGCTGACTCTCCGTAATCGATTCCTGCCACCCGGATTCAAGTCTTTATTTGTCAAATACACTGTGGCATTCAGTATAATTGGACTCCTCGCACCATTATTTAGTTTTCTGAAAGTATTCTTTGTTTACATCCTTTTTCACACCCACCTTATACTTTTGCACAGTGCTCTACATTTTACTCTTACTATAACCACGAAAGGGTCATAGGTCTGTCTTTCTGGTATTATAGAAACATATGAGATTCGATTTAACTCGCTCCTCCTCTCTCTAATCTAATTCATAGATTTAATCTTGTAATTCAGGAACACAGGCCAGAACACTGTGTGTTTGTGTGTAAGTGCTTCTTTGTGGTATTTGGTAAACATTGCACACAAAGTGAGATATAGTGTGCTCAGCATCCCTGGAGCGTCTAATGTCAGCCGTGTAATCAGACTTGACTTAAAAGAAGAGATCTTATCAGTCTCCAGCGAGCACCAGGCATGATTTTACCACCTTAGTAATGAGATTACTTTCAGTTCATGACTGCTGAGACAATCAGCCTTGTGAATGTTTGGTCAGCCAATCAAATGTGTGCAGCAGACAGATGTCCTGAGCTGTGAAGAGCTGCTTCTCATCAGGCCAGATTGGTCGTGAAATGCTTCAGACGAGGCTGAAATTGTGGTCTTGTTGGATCAGTACATCCCACAGACGCTGCCTTCAGAGCTGTGAGAGCCTGATGGATAGATAGAGAGAGAGAGAGAGAGAGAGAGAGAGAGCAGGAAGAGGATGGCAAACAGAGATAATACATTGAGGGAGGTTGTTGGGGGAATAAGACAGACGGAAAATGATACGACAGATAAACAAGAGAGAGAGAAAGTGCTCAGTGTCATGAGAATGTTGATATTTTTGGAATTTTACTTGGTTTTGTGTATTTTCTTTAATTCTCCAAAGACAACTGATGTAATTACCTTTTTTAAAAACAATATAAAGAACTTGGCAATCTGACTCGACAAGAGAGCATTGCTAAACTAGCTTTTCCATCTGTAGGACACCTAAACATGTTTTTGTCTAATAATTGATTTTGGATATAATATTGATCACTTCTGCAACTTCTGGATTTAACAGCCATAAAAATGTCTCTTCCTTCAAGTCAACAATATTTGTTTATCTGAAAACTGCCATAATATTATAGTACAAAGTAAACAAAAATCAAATAAATCCAGTCCATGACCTGTTTAACCAAGGAAATGTATTCTAGGGTGTTGCCCAAAATTCGGAATCTGATTAGACCGGAAGCACTTTCCTTAAAAATGATCAATGACAAAGGCTATAATACAGTAAACCCCCTTTAAAAAGTACAAATTTAATCAGTAGCTTGAAGAACAAAAGAACAATGCATGAAGTTAAGGTTAATAATGGAACCTAGATCATAAAATTTTTATTTTTGAAAAAGGAAAATACCCCACAACAAAAACTAGGTCACCTAGTATTTTATATTAGGACAGTGATTTTTAACGGTGGCACCAAGTTTTCTAGGCATGGCACGAACAATTTGGCGACATCTTGCAACATCTGACCATAAATATGTGATATTTGAGAGTTTTGAATACTCCATTAGTTTTAACTCACTTAATCTTTTTCCTCCGTCTTTCCTTGTGTGCAGAGATTGTTGATCGGGTAGCTCTGGGGGAATGGCCATACCTGCGCCCCTCATTAAATCTTCAGGCCCACAGTGAGGAGATGGGCCAGCTGATGCAGCGATGCTGGGTGGAAGAGCCATCCGACAGACCTGAGTTCAGTCATATAAGTGTGTTACTTCGCAAACAAAACAGGTACATTATTATGATGGCCTTTTATACAATAAAAGTATAAGAATTTAATTATTTATACTACCACAGATTGTGCCACTCGTCTCTACAAAACATTAGATAGTAAAAACTCTTACCTAATCAGATTTTGGACCGGCCTTTTTCTCCAAAACCGAATGAAGTTCCATTCATCTACCATTTGGAAATTCTCTTTTAAAAAGTTAACCTTAAAGACAAACTTTTGTTGTGAATCCAGTAAAAAGCCAGTACCTACAGCCATGTGGCATGATAACGATGCATTCGTATTGGCACATGTACGAGTCTTGCAACAAAAACTAAATACAGAATACGCCAGAGGAAAAATACTCTATCTCAAACCATAGGTTATAGCCTATATTAACACTTTGAAGTTTGGGGCCTTAAATAAATGATCAAATAACAAATATATTTTAAATTACATTACACAATAATTCCACACAAAAATGGAAACTGTACAAAAAAACAATAAACTGTTTTTATTTTTTGTAACAACAAGCAAAGGTTTTGAGACACAATTTAAATTCATAAATATTTTTTAAAATCAAAGACATTTGTATAAAAAAAAAACCTCTCCTAAACTGTATACCCTGTTTCAAGCTTTTTTGTGCCAGAAAAACACAAGGCATATCACACGTCTTGTACTTCCAAGGGTTATTCCTTCTTTTCAGCACTAGATGTCACTGCTGGCACCGGTTTGGGGTTTTTATTCTGGATTGGTAAAATGTTATTTTGAATGACCTGGCAAAATATGTGTCAGCTTTTGTAATTTTCATTTCAAACCAAATATATTAAAACTAACAACAAATAACCTTTTTTGTTGAAAATAAAGTAAATCTTTGAGGTTGCAATCTTACAGTCTCTCTCTCTCTCTCTCTCTCTCTCTTTCTAGGGAGCACAGAAGTAATATCTTAGATAATCTTTTATCTCGAATGGAGCAATATGCAAATAATTTGGAGGAGCTGGTAGAGGAGAGAACGCAGGCTTATCTGGAGGAGAAACGGAAGGCGGAAGCTCTGCTCTACCAGATTCTCCCTCAGTCAGTCAACAACACATATTTTAAATCAACTCCACAATAATTTCCAATGTGACCGTTGTTCATTTCTATGGTGTTTGTTAGTTCTGTAGCAGAGCAGCTGAAGAGGGGCGAGACGGTGCAGGCTGAGGCTTTCGACTCGGTTACTATTTATTTCAGTGATATTGTGGGCTTCACAGCACTGTCGGCGGAGAGTACACCTATGCAGGTACCTCATGCATAAAACTCTGAGAATGCTTAGCTTTCCAGTACTTGACAGATCCTAAAGTAACATTGTCTTCATGTCCGCTGTAGGTCGTCACTCTCCTCAATGACCTTTACACATGCTTTGATGCCATTATAGACAATTTTGATGTCTACAAGGTAACATATCCAACCTCGAGATACATTTACTTTCAGCATGCTGGAGACTAAATGCAGCAAAAAAATTTCGTTTATACTGCTGAGGGTAAAACAAAATAGATATAAGGCATTACAGATCTGCCTTAGTCTGGGGAAGCTCTGATGACCGTTTTGAGTATATTCTATAGAGTCGATGAGGGAACGGTATGGACTTGGGAATAGACAAATTAACTAAGGATCTATATGTAATTTTAATTATACCTAATTACAAAAAAAAAAAGAGTTGCTTATATGGATAGAGTATTAAGTGTAAAAACGGCTTGCCATGCCATGGGAGCTACTGCAAAAAAGACTTTCGTTGGCAAGATACTCAGTATTACCATCCCTATGAAAGCTCAATAAATGGAATTTGTGATTTCTTTTTCTTTTGAGTAATGTTCCCCATATGTTGAGGTCTGTCTCCGGTAACACTATACTTTCTTTTGTCATATTTAAAAAAATCTGCCACTTTCTTCCAATATTAGCCATTCGATTACACTGTGAGAACTAGGTGTGTGCACTAGCTAACTGTAAAAATAAGCAAAAAGGAAGTGCCATAGGATGTCACCAGGTGATGTAAAACTCCACTTTAACTTGCCGCTTACATTTATTTAGACTACTCTTAATGTTTTTGATTTTTAGTTGTTATTTTGTTCATTTTTTGAACTATAATAATCTGAGCATGATAACTATACATTACTGTATCAAGAGTTATGAAAATATCATTTATTGAGTCATTAAACATCTTCATAAGCTTTAAAATATACCTCACATTCAAAACCCTGTGGAAAGACAATAGGATTGCGTCAGTTTAGCTCATTCTTTTGGTCCTTCAGGTGGAGACTATCGGAGATGCATACATGGTGGTTTCAGGATTGCCGGTACGAAACGGGAAATTGCATGGCCGTGAAATCGCACGGATGTCTCTTGCTCTTTTGGAGGCTGTCAAAACATTTAAGATTCGCCACCGACCCGAAGAGCAGCTCAAACTACGAATCGGCATTCACAGCGGTAAGAAAATGTCCGAGATTCAGAATCACATCTATCTTAGATTCCGAATCACGTACAAATTGTCCTCACAGCACAAAAAAATTACATAAGATTTCTTACATAATATCTTCAGTGGTTTCTGAGATAGAACAGGAAGTTTCATCACAAACAGGAAGTTACAATCCTTTGAAATAAAGTTGCTGAAGAGACATTTGCTCTCTTATGTCTTGATAGTCAAGTTGTTGCTTTTTCCTTCCTCTCCACTCCCCGTTCCTTGTTCTCAATGCAGCATGTGTTTAGCTGATAGTATCTCTAATGTTTAAGCTAAATAAAGTAGAGTTTTCTGTTAAATCTTCTTAAACCGTGCTTTCAGGGGCTTCATACTTGGTCAAGAAATAATACTTCTATCACAGCGTTCAGTCACTTTGTTTTTGTATGTTTTTCTCTACATTTCTTCAAATCAACAGTTACATTCATATAGTCTAACCTTTGAAAACTGAAATAATGAGAAATTCTTCTGCGAATTATTAATTACAGGTTCTTAAACTTTTGCTGGATTTTTTTAAGATTCATTAATAGTATTTTGGGGAAGATATCTAATCAATAGTGTGTCTTTCAGGTCCTGTCTGTGCAGGTGTAGTTGGTTTGAAGATGCCACGGTACTGCCTTTTCGGAGACACTGTAAACACGTCCTCTCGTATGGAGTCAAATGGAGAACGTATGTAAAGAAACAATTACCACATTTTATTATAAATGGTAAACAAAGAATCTTTACACAAATTATCAGAGTTGTGTGCTAGAAACAGAATAAATGGTACAAAATTAATTCAGGATACAAGATTAACGACAAGTTGCTTTGTATTTCAAATGTGTTTTTCCACACCATAGTTTCCTCACAAAGAGCCCGATGTGGCAGATACATGAACAATATCAGCTGTGATTAGATAACGCTTGACAAAAGCCAGACAAATTGCAATCAGGGAACAGATTAGTTTGATGGCTGCTAATTTATTTCTTAGAAATGAAGATTAGCTTGTATTGTACTGACCACAACATCCTGAATTATATACATTATATCATGGAGGATTAATAGCACAATGTGTCAATACTTGCATTTTTAATATCAAGAGCCTAAAATATACCTTTGTTTAGCCTAGACATAGACGTTGGTAACCAAAATCAGTCAAAAAGATTGTTTCTTTACTGAAATAATGCTCAAATATAAATGAAAACTGGAAATGAAATCTAAACGTATATACAGTATACCACTAACACTACCTTTGGCTAGAACCTCAATGCAAGCTAGAATTATCAAGAATGGTTCAGTGGTCATCATTCTAAATTAATATATTCGGTCAAATGTCCTTTCCAAGTGTTTGTAAAGGATGCATAAAACACAATAAGATTCAGATTTTTTTTGTTTAGATTTATTTTTTGGCTGTTTATGGCTGAATTAGGTCACTGCACTATCTGTACGAGTAGCATTGAGATGCCCCTGTCTGCAGAACGCCGATAAATTAAGCCCCACCCACTGAACATGGAGCCTTGGCTGTAAGCCTGAGCTCATACCACATGACCAGCTTTCATGAACATAGAGATTGTGCCAAAAATTGGAATTCCTGACATTTATATGGTCCTGACACAAAGGTTAAAAAGTGTATATAATCACTGAGCACACAACACTCAATTAAGTGCTGTAAAGAGTTGGCAGTATGAATATTTGACCAAAAAGATCCCTAAAGAGAAGCTTTCGAATGTAAGTGAAAAACAGCAGCTTTTTAATCTATGCAATGTTTAACGCAGCGGCGAGATTAATGAAAGGTTGGGGTTAATTAAGGTGTTTATTAATTTTACTAACACACAGTATTCAGATTGAAAAATTAAATGCGTTTGTTCAATATAAGTGTGTTGTTTTGTGCAGCTCTGAAGATCCATGTGTCCTCGGCCTCTCGAGACGTACTACAGGAGTTCCACTGCTTTCAGCTGGAGCTCAGGGGAGATGTGGAAATGAAGGGGAAAGGAAAGATGAGAACCTACTGGCTTCTGGGAGAACTGAAGAGCAGCGTCTAAAGACTCCAAGGGATCAACACAGACACGGTGGCTGCAATAGCAATAAGCAACCACAGGAAAACAAAACTGAGACTGTTGTCGGGTTATACAGCACCAGAAGATGTCAATCCCTGTATTTATGTACATTAAGATGTTTTTAGTTTGTGAGACCAAGGGCCTCATGTATAAAAGTAGCAAAGATCCTGTGTGATTGAATATTGCCCTCTGGTGGGGAAGAAAAATGATGTGTGACAGATGTGTGACAATGATGTGATTCAGATGGTAAATGAGAATCTCTGTAACTTTATTTGCAGTCTTGCACTGTGGTATAACCATAGAGTAGAATTTCCACACAAATATCAATAAAATCAACCTCTTTTTGGTACAGGGACTGCATAGTTTCACTTTGATTCATTTGTATGAAATTAAATCTCTGTTTGTAGGTTTGTAGGACTAAAGACGGCTAGATGACCCAACTTTGGGCAAATTTTTCAAACATTTATGTACCCATGAAAGTTTGTTTTCTTAGCTTTTTTTTATCTTTCTGATATTTTTTTGTAGGATTTTAGGAGACACTTAATAAACTTTGCTTGTGTTTTCCTTAGCTGAGATAGTGATATGCCAGGTCGCTAGTGTAAAAACTTGCTAGGGAGCTATCTGTGATGTCATATAAAATCAAGTTGGTACCAATGGCCAACATAAGTACTTTACTAAAATAGTTTTATAAACAGTTTGGAGTGTATTTGGTCACCAGGTATGCACACACCTTCAGATCCCTCAGTGGGATTAAAGTATAGAGCTACCAGCACCTGTTTCCTGGACTATGGTTTTCCTGTTATTGGCAAATAAAGTCGCCTGTCGTTAACCGCATAGAAAATCACAGGGATATTGTGAAGATGATAATGTAATATTCCAGAGTCAGACCCAACAATGCAAAAGAGTTTAAGAGTATTTTGGGCTTTCATAACACCTGCGAAGTGAAACAGACCGATCTACTCCATATGCAATATTGTTGCAGTAATTGGCCTGAAAAAGAAGTGGATAAAGAAAATGAATTGATGAGTGAACAAACAAGGAATCAATAGACAGACGGCTGACTAAGCAATGAATGAACGTTTCTCAAAATTTAAAACACTTCCATTCTAAGCATGAGTAAAAGATGACAAAACCAAATTGCCATATAAAGTAGACACTATTTTTTTATGTCAAGACAAAATTAATTATTTTATTTGAAGAGTAGTTTCAGGTTTAGCGTAGGAACGTTTTGTCAACACTATTGTTTGTTACGGAAGGATTTTAGAGTAACACCCTTCGGTTGTTTTGAAGCCGCGGGATGATGTACCCATCTGGCTTTAACCACTCGTTTCTCGGTAAAGTACATATGTTGAATTATTTTACATATAATTGATGCTAATAATTTGCTTTCTTGTCCATTAATGTGATATTTGTTAAATTTTATAGTTGCTTATAGGCTCAGTGAAAGCTTGTATTAGCAATATAGCTGAAATCAACATCATAAATACACGAACCTAGTGGTAACTAACCATAACATTTCAACATACAGATACCAGGCTTTGGTTTTGATGTGTATATAAAGCAAGCCTTTCCTTTTTGATATGAAGCTGCTTTGAGTAAAATGCATGATGATGGAAATGTTAATTATTTAATACACACATTCTTCACCTGAGTAACGTTAGATGGATTACGTGATGTGATCCAACATTAAAACCTTCTCAATCCCAATTTTGATTCAACTGGTAATAATAGTTTCTTTATTTACCATTCCTAGAAGAGCTACTGTAGTCGATTGGTTGGAAGACAATGGTTCATAACACACTGGATCTGTGTTTTCAGGCTAATAAAAATAATTCAACATGGGGTGGAAACGGAAGTGTTCTTCTCCTGAACCACAACCATACCCTTGTAAAGCTACCAAGAGAGACTCTGTTTGTAGATCTCCTGGTTCATGGAAGAAAAAGATCTCTACCCCCACGGAAACAAAGACCTGGACACAGGCTCATCTCTCTGGTGATCATGAGCAGAAATCTAAAGCAGGTAGTGGAGAAACAAACCAACATATTAAAATCACGAAGGGAAGTTGACTCTTATGCTTAATATTTGATTGGTATTGTTTAGATTATGCTGAGAGTGATACCCCTCTCCAGTCCTCCTCTCCAGTTTCTTCACCTTTGAAATCAGAGGAGGATGCTGAGCTGGGACTGGTCATCACTTTTGGTGAGTCTTAACATGTAGTTTTCCCACTATTCCCACTTATCGTCAAAACCTTAAGTGTTTAAAATGGTTTAAAGAGAGCTGAAAAGCACTAAAAGTAGGGTTTCATCAAATTTAATCTGGTCTGCAGATGATGATGGACTTGCTGAAGACGAGTTGCTTACGAAATGGCACGGTGTGAAGGAGGAGGAAAAGACTAGTCAGAAGAATGGAGATATGGTGAAAAGTGGGTCACAACTTGATGAATCTGAGGAGAGTGATGAAGAGTCGAAGAAGCTCGACAGAGATTTAATGGTCAAGTCGAAAAGGCTCAAACTGTCTTCCATCAATGTTCGAAACATCATTCATGTAAGTCTAAATATATATAATTTTGACATTTTTTTAAAACCCAAATCCTGGTTATCTGTTTATAAACAACCTTTTCACAAGCAATGCTTGTTTGATTCAGGAGGTGGTAACTAACGAGCATGTTGTGGCTATGATGAAAGCTGCAATAAGAGACACCCAAGATATGCCTCTTTTTGTGAGTGACTCCTTCATTTAATTATTTTCTAGATGTCTTTGAGCAATAAAACTCGACTTCTTATCTTTGTAACATAGGAGCCAAAAATGACCCGTTCCAAGCTCAAAGAAGTTGTTGAAAAGGGGGTGGTGAGTCTATTTTTTTTAAGCATTTTGATCACAACTATATGTTCATTGCAATAAATGACAGATGCGTTGTCTGGTATTGGGCCAAAAAGTCATAGATGTTCAATCTCTGGTCTCCTGCCTCAGATAATTGTGTTATTTCACCACTGTTATGTTGCTAAACTTGGATCTTTTGCATAATGGATCTCTTCCAGTTGACGTTAGCGTAGTAATCTGCAAATTCATAAAAATAGACAGAAATGTCACTTATCTGTACTTGTTACATTAAGTTGACTTCATTTGTGAGTGTCAATATCCCGTTATAACTAGCGGTTAGAAAGATTCTTGTTTTTAAACAGATCTCGGGTCTGTCAGATGAAATAGATTAGAGCTACCATCGGTTAACTCCACTATGCTGCCCACAGATGGCACCAGCTTCCAGAAGGGATCAAGGGTGCTAACACTTTAGTCACATTTAATTGTATTTAAATGTGCTTTTACTGTCCGAATAGTTCTGTCTTCATTCATTTCTCCATTTTAATCTTTATGTGGTTTTCCTTTTTTTAATCGTACATTTTTTATGTGATTTGTTTTTATCAACGTCTTTTTTTGAAAACTATTTAATTGTTTGTCTAGCTGTTTTTCTATATTTATTTGCTAAATATTTGCTATTATTACATTTTGCTAATATATTTTCAGGGAATGGGCAACTGGAACGTCTCACCAATAAAGAAGCCAAATGAGCTGAAGGTAATCTATAGTTACCAATCATCACCTTGCATTGGTTTTCAAAGCTAATTTACCCACTTTGTAGCCTCCCCAATTTGTGGACATTCCCCTGGAAGAAGAGGAAGATTCTTCTGATGAAGAGTATTGTCCTGATGAAGATGAGGAAGATGAAACAGCTGAGGAGGTGCTTTGCTTTGTGTTTTCTAAACTTCGAACACAGATACAATTTGGTTAAAAATGCACAGAGATTATGCTGGAGTTCCACTGACGTGGCGCAATTCTGGATTCTGTTCAGCTGGGAGGAATTTTGACCTGCGACATCACATTGTGCTTCTTGAGCCACCAGATTCGAGTGGTCACATGCCTGAGCTTTTTGATAACTCAGTATGTTAGTATTGCTATAAATTAAATGACAGAGCCTCCTGTTATTGTGTAGACAAGTTTTATAGTGGTTTTTGTCACTATAATACTTGTGTAAGTTTCAAGAAATTTTCAAGCAGTGAGGTAAAAGGAGTCCTTGGTCGTATTTGTACTTTTTATGACTAAATAGATCAGCTGTTGAGCTCAGCCATTTTTTATTTTATTCTATTTCCAAACAAAACAAAGTTAAATGTCGGCTTGGGGAGTTGTGTTGTGAGCTTTTGATGTAAAGTCGAGGAGATTCAAGTTGGTTTAATTACTAAATGGTTAATCATTAACCAAAAAAATGAAGCTAACTTTAGCGTCTGCTAGCATTAGAGTCTGTGTTAGCGTGAGAATTCAACCTACATTTATTTTGTTGAACTAGGGCTGGGTGATACGCCAATATGCCCCAATTGAAACTCTACACACAAAAGTAAATAACACATTTTCTCTTAGACTTTTCTGGAAAGTGATGTGGAAACCACAGCTTCCT
This sequence comes from Danionella cerebrum, assembly GCA_007224835.1. NCBI lineage: Eukaryota > Metazoa > Chordata > Actinopteri > Cypriniformes > Danionidae > Danionella > Danionella cerebrum. The sequence goes on from SRMA01024275.1 coordinate 53,440, forward strand.
CGCCCCATGGTAGCAGACACTCTTGCTCTAGGGCAACTCCTCAATGTGATGAAACTAGCTGCAGCCCCAAACCGGTAAAGTAAAGCCATTACAGTATTGAACGAAAGGAAATGTTCTATTTTTCAGCTGAAAAATGTTACGAAGGTGTGCGTTTGATCTGCGATGCCAATATTTAGATTTTTTTTTAGATTTACTTCTAAATTTGATCCTCGTCGTCTGCTATCATCCTCATAGCAAAAGCCAAAGAGCTCAAGACATTTGAGTGTTGAGGCAGTGCCGATGGGACCCCCTGCTCCACCCCCAACCAGGTCGATTAAGACTCCTGACCCCTTCATTGAGAAACTCCATGCTGTGGATAAAGAACTAGAACTCAGTCCTCTCTCCATGGAGCCCTACCAGGTACTGTATGGCATTTACTCAGAGCATCTCTCTGCGTAGCTCTTTCAGTGACAACAGCTTCTGTCTGCTGAAGGTTCTGAGCAGTAGTAGTGCGGAGGAGCCAGAAGGTAGTCTGGTGGCTTGTCGTACTCGCTCTAAACGTCCACTGAGAGACGTTCCTCTGGATCAGCTGGAGGCAGAACTTCGAGCACCAGATATCACTCCAGATATGTACGATTGTGTCTCCAAACTGGAAGACCGGGAATGGAGCCAGTGGCTGCAGGGACTCATGAGCTCTCACCTAGATAATGAAGGTATCTCCTAAGAAAACACATTGTAAAGAAATGAGAGTTTATTTATTTAAATAATATTAACCTTTTTATGATGTCACTGACTGCTCCCTAACAACCAAACTCTGTGCTCTAGCAGCAAAAATTTCTGATATTGACATGACATTATACATTAAATTGTCACTGAATCCTCCATATCAACCAGACTGTTTACCTTAGCAACCAATTTGCCATGTCTCTATCTCAGCTTAGGAAAGTGTTAGAGGCATGAGGGCTGGTTTATTCTACTCATATTGTTATGAAAAACATTATGTCACTGGCCCTTCCATAACATCCAGACTTTTCACCATAGTAATCAATTTGCCATATTTCTATCTCAGCTTGACTGTTGGCTGAGGTTTGATTCTCTGCAAGGAAGAATAGTTGACCATCCCAGATTCTAACATAAAACAAAGATTCTAACATAATATTTGGAATGGAGTAGTGTGGTACCAATGTACTATTGCAGACTTCTGTCTAAGCTTTGTTTAGGACCTCCTCTGTCATCCAGTTTTTGTTTCTAACTTTTCCCATGACCATTGAATCTCCGCAAGGGGGGGATCTTGTGTAGAGACCCGACCAAGAATGACTGACCATTATTTTATTCTTCTATTTGAATGTAATCTAAAGTTTTTGTAAAGTACATTTCTTTACAACATGCTCTGTCTTCATTTTAGAAGAAGCAGATGAAGAAGACGACCCTGAATATAACTTTTTAGATGATTTAGATGAACCCGATTTGGAGGATTACCGAAATGACCGTGCCGTTCGTATCACAAGTGAGTGTTTTTGATCTTTAAATGCAATTAAATTCTCATTTTAAACTGTTGATTCTACATTTATTTTTTCTTTTTTTTACAGCGAAGGAAGTCAGTGAGCTAATGGAAGAGCTGTTTGAGATGGTAAGGGTGCTTCAACAAGAAGAAAATGAATAACCAATCACAGCTTGTTCAGTATCTCTCCTTTGCTCCAGTTTCACGATGACTTGGCGCCCAATGAACAAGATGAGGAAGGGCATGAAGAAGATGAAGATCGTGATAAAAAACCGAGTGACACTCCACAATTTAATGTCCCTCAAGCCATCAGGTAAATCTCATATTATGCCATGAATGAATCCTCCCTTTGGGACAGAGCAGCAGAGGAGTGCTGTGTCTGTTTGGGTAGGGAGGCAAAGAAATGCTCTGAAAGAAGTGTCTGGTTGTTTTGCTATAGAACGTGCTTACGATATAGACACTGCTGAGCTACATGTATTCGTTCACTGCAGACTGATAACATCATGCACCATCTGCTCAGTGCTGCAAGTGGATCTGATTCTGTGAATCAGGTGAAAAGGGCTTTGAGGCTTTCAATGGAGCTCATCTATCACAAGCTCTTATAGAAAGCATCCACTAAAGGGCCATGAGCCCTGCCTGTTTCAGGTCTCATCAGCGCGAGGTCCAAAAAAATGCAAAAAGAAATGAACGTAGTGCTGCGAAGAGTAGGTTCGGGTGTGCATTGGCTTTTGCTAACAAATATCGAAAGATTAGTGCGTCTTAACAGCTGATAAAAAATGCAGTCCTCCCGAATTGGAACCGCATCACCAGACAAACGCAAGCAGGTCCACAATTCCCCAGTTCTAGTAGCTTTCTCAAGGAAAAAGCTTGCTACAAACTGCTCGAATTTAGAGTTTAACTCTGATTTAATCACAGGTATAGCCTTGTATCACGAAAACATTTGCGAACCATTCGGAACTCCAAACTACTGCATCATTAATAATTAATACACTGCTTCTTCTCATAGGACAATAGGTCAGACTCTTGAATAATTCAAATACAGATGAGTCATGGACACCATATAGGACAAAAAACATCACATCCTGAGAAATTTTTTTTCAAACAGTCAGGGATCGCAAGCAAAAGATAGAAATGACCAAGTTTTACCCACAATTAAATGTAACAGACAGTAGATTTATTCTAAATAATGTTCAACGCATGTAAATTTCTGAGAATATTGCAATGTTTACATCATGTACGCCATGGCCCGATTGGTGATCAACAGTTCTGAGCATCCTTTTTCTTTGTTTGTTTGTTTTATGGTGCTTCATTTGAACTATAACACCTGTGACCTTATTATTTATTATTCTCAGGTTAAGTTTTTGGTTAGAACACTCCTCTGTGGTTTATTCTCACTCAATTATCAATTTTTGAGATTTTTTGCCGTAAAATAAAGACCAAATTTAATACGCACAATTGTATATTTTGACACTTTTAGGTTTGTTGTGGAATTATTGTGTAAGGCAATGAAAAATAAGAAGCTGGGGTTCTACTAAAAATGATATCAAGCATTACCACAAAAAAGTGATTTAAAGGTCATATATTAGAGAAAACAAATAAATGATCAAAAAGACCTCCAAAGGGTTAATGTACAAAGACATTCTAAGGGTTAATTTATTGTTTCAATCTGCAGTAATCTGTGTAAAATATTGTAGAATTTACACTTTTTCTTTAATTATCACCTGTCTTTGTCGGCTTCACAGTTTGTGTTTCTGATTTGCAGATTTGAGGAGCCTTTAGCTCACATGTTGACAGCATGCCGGCGGACCGTCAGAGAGCAGCTGGATGCTTTACAGCAGCGGCGAGAGAACCCGGCTCGAATCTCCCAGAATGCACCTGGCCCTGGCATTGTTCTTGTGCAGCCTGTTTGTCCTCTAGTTGTTATGCCTGCTCAGAGAATCCAGCTGCAGCAGCAAATCCAGCAAGTAGGTTTCTGCTTTAAGCCGCTGTTTTAAAGATCCCGATGTATTTCAAGTTTCATCTTTGGTAATGGTTCAACCGTTTGTATTCACAGCACGTCCAATTGCTGACACAAGTCAATATGCTGTCGAGCTCAGTGGCCGCTCTACAGAGTGAAGCTCAAACCAGCAAAGATTTTCTGGTAAGGACCAGTCTCTAACATGGTTGTTTCAAATCTGGTCTCTTGCATCCTGCTTCTTAACGGTTTTATGTTGTGTGTTCACAGGAAGAGTTATTGTCCTTTGCCCAGAGGGCTGAGCAGGGAAGATCAGTAATTAATCCAGCTTTTAAAAGCATATTCAGAGTTTGTAACCTACAACCCTCGCTCAGTCTGCTGGAGGAGTTAAAAGAGTCCCCTTCACCGGTCCATCTTCCTTCCAAACCTCTTCGCCCTCACCCAGGTCAGGCTAATATTGGCTGCTTTTACATGTAAATCAAAGGGAGGCGTCTAATCAAATGTTATTTCCATAGCTCATCCCTTCCCGTTGATTCCTGCTGGGCTTGCATGGTTGTTTGCCACCCGCTCTTTGTTTCTATACCCGGAGCTTCTACCAAACTGCAGTCTGGATCCAGCTCTGCACCCCCAACGCAGCAAACACTTTTACACCAAAGGAGAAGATGCGTAAGATGATCTATTTCTCAATCCAATGTTTGCAGAAACAGGTTGAGTTCTAATAAAATTTTAGAAATGCAAGGGTTAGCCAAACCTTTGTTTGTCATCTGTTATATGTTGGAAACATAAATGTATTGTGTTAATCGCTTATGATTCACATTGAAAATGATGTTGTTTCTCACCTGCCCAAACAAACCGAACTGAAAGGGAAAACAAACTCTAGTTCGAACGAGACCAAGGTCAAGTTCGTTTTTTTTCTGATTTCCATCTGCTCACTTCTATGCAGTCTGCTAGTGTTGGGCTTAAAACACTTTGCTCAAACGGAATTCCCCTATCACCTGATAAGCCACTATCTGGTACGTCCAAAGCGCCAGGAGCAGCTGCGTGCACGCGTGAAAGACATGGCTTCCGGCAAATCTCGGCAGAACATCATCAAGGTGATGATGCTCATGTGTGTTATTCAGCTCTGGTTTACAACCGTTTGGTAAAGTTAAAAAATTTTCCTGTTCTCTAGTTTTACTGCCAGAATGATGTAGTTCCTACACTGCCAGTAATGTGCAAACCAGTGGTTCTTGGGGAGGATCGCCCTCCGGTGGAGAGAGAGCGGGATGTTTTGCCCAACTGGCTACTGGTAAAATAACCTCTTTTTTGTGAGCATTAAAGGTGCCAAACTGACCAAAATATCTTGTTTTACGGTGTATGTTTTTACCAACTTATAAAGTTAGACAGTCTTTGTAATGGATAAAATTTATTTTAATTGGGTACTTTTTGTAATAAATATTGTAGGCTCTCATGGAGTCATGGCCGCTGGTAAACTTTCTGTAACATCTTGATTTAAAGTAGCTTCCTCTGCATCTCTATTATAGGATCGTAAACCATTGCTTGTATCTTAAAAAAGCTGCATTTTGTGAGAAAATCATTATTTATGTTACAATCTTCAGATATCTCTATAAAATGTATAAAATGGTGAAGGAGAAATTCAAATCCTTGAAGTTTTGCTGAGCAAGTCTCAGTATTTTGCAGAGATTTATCTCATAGGATGCTGATTAGCAATCAAGCCTATTACACGGATCAAAAAGGTTTTCGAAAACCTTTTAGCAATATTCATTCTATGTTTGAGCAAGCTGCCTTGTTTTTAGCAATAAGTCTTGTAGGGTCACCACGGAATGCAACAAAGGTCATAAAAACAAAAAGATTTTTGACACATTCTTGTTCACAACATACAACCATTGGCTTATACCCATAAACAACAGTTTGCCTGCTTTGTTAAAATAGTGATGCTTGTACTTTTAGTGGTAAAAGCAAGAAAACCTTTGTTCACATATGTGAAATGAACCATGGATGTCGTGTCATGCTTAAGTTTACAATTCTGCATTTAAGAACTGTGCTAATGGTGTTGAATTAATCTTTTCAGAAAAGCTTACCGTTCATCCACAAGGCTGTTTGTCAGAACAGCTCAGAAATGACCTCTTCTAACAAATCTTCGAGCGTCTCCTTCCCAAAAGGAACAAGATACCCCCAGTTCCTTCCGCAAGGCCTTTCTCTGCGTCTGCACCCTTCAAAATATCAAAGTCGTCCTCCGAAACCAAAATCTCGTCGTTTGGGTGCATTTTCCCGTTCTACCTTAGCTCCATTGGCCAAAGCCCCTTCGTACCCCACTGCGGTTCCAACACAAGGTGTATTACTTCTGACTCCAACAACTAGTTCCCCTGTGCTTCCTTTGGTTCAGCCTCCGATTACTCCCAAACATGGGACTGTCCCTTTGAACACTCCAATTAACTTCCATTTTCTTACTCCTGAACTGGGGGCTGGTGTTCAAACACACCCTCCAGCTAGTTTACCTCCCAATGTAGTTCACATAACCCAGTGTGAAACACCTGGAGTTTCCACTGGGACGGTCCATACAAGTGGAAAGCAGGAAATTCGAGACAAACAAAAGAAACAAACCCAACCTAGAAAGCTTGCTACTTTGAAACCAGCACCTCAGCTACCTTTGCTTTTGCCCCTATCTTCTGGAAGTCTGGGAAATATATGCAACCCCATTGTTATTTTGGATCAGACAACCACACAGGGCTTTCAGAAAGACAACTCTATTAGAGCCCCTGGTAATACTGCCCCACAAATACCAGAAACCACACCCTCACAGGATGGCATCATGACTCCTTTTACCACAAGGACAATACAGAGGCCCAGTCTCAAGGATCTCATTGCTTCTAGAGAAGCACCAGCAGGGGACAGTTCTAACCTTGTCTTGGTGCAGACCATTTCACCTACAGGAGCACCTCAGCTCTTGCTTCTTCCCCAGACCTCGCTCTGTCTTAACCAGCCAACCTCATTCCAGAAGAACACTTGTTTTGACATTTCATCAGAATCCATAGCTGGAGATGGTACAATGGTTCGATTTCCAAAGAATGTTGAAGATGTGGTTGGAGGCAGATTGGAAAAGAAAATGGGTGGTGTCCTGGTTGCTAGTCCCCTCTTGGCACTTTCTGAATCCTCTTGCAGCCCTGATTCCTCTATGGAAAGTGGCGCTGAAGCCTCTGTGAAGGTGGAGGAGGAAATAGGAGAGTGTCCTCCAGTCCAAACTGGCTTGGGCAAACAAGGACCACCAGACACTGTTGACAAACTTAGCAGCGGAGATGAGAAACAACAGTCTAGTGAGCGAGAGAGAAAGAGCAGGGGGAACAATGAAGGTGGAGCGACCGAGGGAGGGAGTGCTGGTGATAGAGCACAGGTGGAAGATCATGGAGGAGAAAAGAACAGTGATGGGGAAGGTGACCGAAAGAGTGACGGGGATGGAAATGAGGATAAGAGAAAGGGAGATAAGGATGGAGATGATGAAGAGGAGGATTTTGATGACCTTACACAGGATGAAGATGAGGAGGAAGTGATGTCATCGGCATCGGAGGAATCTGTGCTGTCTGTTCCAGAACTTCAGGTGAGTGTTTTGTGGGTAAATAAAAGTTAATGACACTGCATTTTAGATGATAATTGAAGAAATTGATATAAATTTTGCATTCATCTCGTTTGGGCGGCAAGTGGCATAGTGGTAGAGATTGTCCTCCTATAACTGAAAGGTTGGTGGTTTGATCCCCATCAGGTCCATTCTGCCTTTGTGGCCTTGGGAAAGCCACTTCACCCACATTGCCTTGTATGCCCTGTGACTGGTGGGGTGTATTTGTTGATGGACCGGAGCCCATAGGTGTGGGCTTTGTTGCCCAAAGGAGACTTTGTTGTCAGACTGCCCCAGAATAGCTGAGGGCTACCAAGGTAGCTTATCACCACCATTGAGTTCACATTGCCCCCTAGCGTATGAGTAGGCTTTTTGCCTTTCACTCCACGACTGATATCAAATGATGAGAGAAATCTTTATTTGTCACATACACTGTTACATGTAGCGAAATGAGACCCCTCTGACCACAGACATAGACAGGGTGAGGAGAGGCCAGTGTTGAGAGGTAGTATTTTAGAGAGAAACAGAGAAATGGAAATACATTAGGGAAAGTAGCTAAAAAAAGCCTTTTCCGCACTGTCCTTCAAAAAGCAGTGTGGAGTAAGTAAAAAAAGCCATTGCAATCAAGCACATAGACAAATACATGAAAAGTGGTGTAACCGCCTCAGTCCGCAGCTGACATTTTCCTGCAGCCAGATGGCGCTGTACTCATGGCCCTTCAGATTACAGCGGTGGAGAAAAAGCAGGCGGAGATGTCTTTCTCCGCCGAGTGCAAAGCTAGAAAGAAGTAGTTTAATAGTTTAAAAATAATAGTTAAAAAAGCATTTCTGTAAAACTCAGCTTTGTTTTGCTATGTAGGAAACGATGGAGAAATTAACGTGGCTGGCCACCGAGAGGAGACTCTGCAGAGAAGGAGATTCAGAGGAAGACAATTCACCCACCTCCCCAACATCTCCAAACTCACAAAACTCCCAGAATTCCCAGGAGGAGAACTCTGAAGATGAAGAAGATGGGGCGATGAAGGTTGATGAGATGGAAGTGGAGGATGGGGAAGGTGACAAGCTTCCAGAGGGAGATACAGCACCTGGTGATGAGCCTCCACAAAACATTGGGAGAGGATCAGGGCGTGGAAGAGGTCAGGGGTCAGCTGTCAAACTTCTAGGGTTTTTATTGAGGTACTCTTGTTTAAGGTAATTTTTTTCATAGGCCGCGGACGTCCAGGCCCTCGTAGCCTTAAGCGGAGTCGGCGTCAGGAACGAGGCAGTAAAGATGCCTCAAAGCTGCTCCTTCTTTACGATGAGCACATCTTGGACAACGATCCAATGAGGGAAAGCAAAGACATGGCTTTTGCTCAGTCTTACCTCAGCAGGGTCAGTCTCTCGTCCTTTCCAGTTATCTCTGACCATCGATCTCTGGTAAATTAACCATCTTTGTACTTTTTGTGATCTTTAAGGTACGTGAGGCTTTACAAGATCTCCCTGGAAAGGTGGAGGAGTTTTTAGGGCTGCTGTATGAGTTTGAGCAAGCAGGAGGGGGTCATAGTGTTGTAGAGTTGTTTTCACAGCTCAAACTACTGCTCAGAGACTGGCCTGAGCTCCTCAAGGACTTTTCTGCTTTTCTTTTGCCTGAACAAGCTCTGGAGTGTGGACTGGTAGGCTTCATTTAAAAATCATCATCTTTTTAAATACCAGCCATTTGAGAGTTCTCAATGTTAAAAGTCAGAGATTTCTCTCCTTTGTTCCTAGTTTGAGGAGCAGCAGGCTTTTGATAGGAGCCGTCGGTTTCTCCGTCAACTCGAGATCAGTTTTGGAGAAAATCCCTCTCATTACCAGAAGATCGTCAAAGCACTGCAGAGCAGAAGTCCACTCAGTCCTGCTGGCATTGAAGAGGTTGAAATAGACAAACTAAGATTTTTATTTCAGTATCCATGTTTCCATCTACAAATGTGAATTAAATTTATGCACACAATTGGAATATAGAATAAAATATTTACAAATAAAGCACAGTGTCCATCCAACGAGTCCAAGAAGACAAAATCGTCACTTCCTGATAAACTGACTTGTTCTTGAGACTACTCTTTGGGAACACAGCCCAATTTCTGGAAAGTGATACTCCCGAAACACTTTGAGACGGACTTTGGTTAACGAATTTTAGAATATTTCAGTTGTTGTGGAACAAAGTGCATTTATGCCACCCCATCCTCCCGAAATTCAAACCGAAAAATGCATCGCCATTTCCATCGTTTTTTTAACTTAAATATATAGTTTATCCTACTCAGTTGTTTATTCTATGCATTTTCAAAATGTATACGCATCTTGGTGTTTCCATACAGGGTTTTTATACGATATTCAAAAATTTGCATAAAATAGCGGATAAAAGAAAGCAGATAAACTCTTATTATATTAAGTTGGAACTGCAGATGCAAGCATATTTTGTTATGCGCTCGCACTGCAATCACTTAAGCCACCAGTTCCTCTGAAAGGATCCTGTAGAAATCCTCTTAAAATCCTTCCCACAGCTGGAATTGAGGGTATTGCATCAACCAGACATTATTAAGTTGAAATGGAGTGGTGCTTCTGAGTCGTGGTTCGCTTCTCATTGTAGTTCTTGACACATGCTTTGGTAAATGAATGCAACCTTCTTTCATGTCTTTGTGATGATGACATGCTGTTTTATTTTTTGTTTACCAAGATACTTATCCTCAGCAACTAGGTTAATTAAGTTACCCATGCAAATACGGTTAATTTAGCAAGTCATTGGGCAACAGATGAAAAGGCACACTCACCTCAATGTTTTTTTTTTAAATGTCTTTGGATTGCGTCACTAAAACCCCTTCATTTCATCTTTCCCTTTAGCTTAAAACCCAGATGTCGGCACTTCTTAAGGGCCACACGCACCTGCAGGGTGAATTTGGTATGTTTTTTGATGAGATGCGCCCATCTCCAGCACGACCTGGCCAGTTTGAGGAGGCGGTCTGGCCTGAGGATGTGGCCAACGGGGTAGACGGAGAAGCCGCAGTGAGTACAACCTCTCATGGAGGAGGTGTATGGGCAGGATTTGAAGAAGTCACCCTTCCCGACCTTGAGGAGGAGGACGAGTTGCACAAGATCAGACAGATGGACAGTAGCAACCGGAGGAGGAGAAGGAAAGGGATGCTCACGCATGGAAACTTCAAGGTGTCTTTGTGATATGCATCTTAGAGAAAGAACTGATTTCCTGATAATGTTTAGGTAATAACAGTGCAGTTTTACTCAGGAATGCAGTTGGCCGGAGAAAGAATGTTCCTGTTCATGTCATGACCCTGCTCATGACGGTAAACATCGCAGACACAAGAGGAAGAGATGCTTACGTTGTCAGAGCAGTAAAGTGAGTTATTCCTTTTGAATTTTTTTGGACAAATTTGAATTTCCATCCATTATTGTGTCCACCACTTCACTTATTATACTAGCTTGTAAATCCTTTTTAAAAACGTATCTCCTCCTAGACCCCCGACCTACAGTCGCCAAATGTTGCCAAGAGATCCCAACTGGTCTGTTTTGGGATAATTTTGAGTCTGGTACCCCTTGTGGAGGTCATTAGTTTGTGCAAGAGCAAAATTATACAAACCCCAGGTGCTTGAAAGGGTTAAATATTTACAATGGCCATTGAAATTAAATCAAAGAGTCAACAAAAATGCTTCAAGAAAAAACATCAAAAGCTCCCTAACAACCAATATGTATAAATTTGTATGTTTCTAATTCCAAAGAGACCAAAAAATTGTTTTAATCGCCACTTTTACACGCCAGCACTTTGTTCTATAAATGTAACTTTAGCCACATAGTTCTATAATTGAATTTCTTTTCTACAGGGTGCTAATGGCTCAAAGGTGCTGAAGAGTCAGGGTGCTACCTTTCCTTCTGTTGATGCTCAGCCTGAACGAGTTGGAGAAGAAAAGGAGGAGGAAGCTCTACAGAGGGAAGTCGTAGATGAGGAGAAGGATGTTAAAGATGAGACGGGCAGTGGAGGAAACAGTCCGCGGCAAGGTAATACTTTTACAATGTTTTATCTTTATAACTTTATTATTGTCAGGTTCGGTTCAGTAAGTCAAAGTTTCCTTATTCCTATGACTTGGTCAGAAGACTCCTTTATGTTTTGTTTTTTTAAAATCTTATATCAAAATACTTAGTAGACAGTGTTTGTTATCAAGTAAATTTAAAATCATGAACTGGAACGGTTGTTATGTATGAAAATCCATTAGGAATAGAAGCTTTTACTTGTGGTGATGCTTATTGTTAATTTTCTTCTGGCCTCAATGGTGAAGTGTTGGTGTGGGAGAGATCTGAGAGACCACCTGGCTTTATCCCAGTGGAGCAATTAACACATACAGAAGAAGAAAAGAACAATGAAGAGGAAGATAGTCAACACGCACCTCCAGAGAAGCAGAGCAAAGAGGGAGAGACAGCAGAGTCCATTCAGCAGAATGCACTTGGTCCAGCGTCAGACATCCCGGTGTGTGCCAAAAACATCTCCCTCACTCCCAGCGGAGAGAGAGTCGTCCTGTGGACCAGGTCAGCAATTGCACGCACACACCAGTTTGTCTTGGAGCTGGGGTTCTTTTCACAAGTGAAATCTGGCCCACAGGGAGGCTGATCGTGTCATCCTTACCACCTGCCAGCAGCAAGGAGCCAATCAGAGCACATTTGAGGCTGTGTCTCAGCAGCTTGGAAACAAAACAGCCAGCGAGGTAAGTTCAAAATATGTATTTTCCCTTCATTGTAAACTCTATGAGCATTTGTGTCGGTATAGAGTAAAGCTGTGCGATATTAAGAACATATCGAATTGAGATTTTTCTGACGCGTATTGTGAAAATGCACCCATTGAGCAAAACATGGCTTTACTTTTGGAATCTTCACTGTTTTTATACGGTGTGACTGATGCAAACATGCACGATTTTATGCTTTGGTGCTGCTTGCCAGCTCTTGATGGCTCATCACCAGCATGAATATTTATTTGGCTTGCTTTATTGAAATGAATTCCTCATTAATTGTAAAAAAAGAGGTTGATGGAGGTAGCAGCACATTGTGAGGACACTTCTTCAACTCATTTGTACAGTGAGAGCTGTAACAAAGGTTTTCTTCCCGTTCCACCATGATTCTACAGCAGCCCATAGAACCGTTTGTGGGATGCTTTTCACCAAACCACCACTAGTACGAAGATCTATTTATGTTTATGCTTTAATTGAACTGTAATTCGCCGAAATGAATTTCCATATTGTTTCCTCCGATTCCTTTATATTTTTGATTTATTCAATATACTTCTGTGATCTCCTCCCAGACCATTTGTCTAGTTTTTCTGTCACTTGGTCTACAACAGGGTTCTCAAACTCATCCATAATAACATAAAAAGCGTAAAAAATTAATTTAAAGAAGGTCAACTAATACAATATTATTTACAACAAATAAAAAAATTGTGGACCTGTCCAGGGTCTACCCCTGCCTCTCACCCAATGTGCGCTGGAGATAGGCACCGGCAGACTCCCTTGACCCCTAAAGAGGGAATAAGCAGGTTGGAAAATGAATGAATGAATTACTTTGTGGTTCTAAAGGACACAGTTTTAAATTGAAATGACAAAAAATTTTATCGAAAAGCTACTTTTTCAAACTCCTACTGTAACTAATTGCACCAAACTGAGTTTGAAGCTATATCTCAGCAACCGTTTAACATACTGGCACCAAACTTGGTGTGAGTCTTCAATACCCAACACTGACCCTTCAAAGAAAATTTGACACCAGCTCCATCTACTGGTCAAAAATCTTTAACTTTGTAATAGCGCTCAAACCATTTGAAAGTAATGCATTTCAATTGCCTTTGAAACATTTAAATGTTTTGCCTGCTGCAAGCTTGGCCCCAAAGTATGTATTATTATTATTTTTGGGCTTTATAAACCAGGAAGAGACAGA